>JACN01116191.1:0-11105 GCA_000787155.1 Scartelaos histophorus | reverse complement strand
ATCCAGTTATTTTAATAGATCTATGGTCAGACTTGGCTCTGTGACCTTTGACCTCTGACCTTACAGTGTTTACCCATGAGTGTCAAGTCTTTAATTGAGGAGCAGTGGTAGTAGTTGCAGCAGTAGCAGTAGCAGGTCGAAAACCTTTAAAGTAAACAAATATATGAAATCATGAAATTACATTTTACTTTTGTATTTTAACCAAATTGTATTTAAATCTATTTGCATTTTATTCAATCCATTTTAACAATATTCATTAATATAGATTATTTTTAATACAAATTCAATATTTTACTGTTTTTTTTTTTATCAATATTTAATTAATTAATACATAGCTTTTAATTGTTAAATACTATATCCTTTGTTTTAAATTAGTGCTCCTTTAATTAGGTTAAACTTAAATTTATTCAACACAACACCAAATTGTTGTTCAAATGTTCAAACAATGAATTGCCAATTAAATTAGCTTGTTTAATTTAAATGTCTTGTATCAGAACTTAAATGTTTATTTACTGTTAAATAAAATGTGTACATTGGCACTACACTTCTGGTGGCTTTAATAGTTTTACAAATTTAGATTATAACTTATTTTCCTGGTAAAAGTACTCACCGGTGGTGTCTTTGTTCTTGTTATAACAGGAAGCAGACACCACCAGTTTACCTGGATTTTCTTTACTGCCATCTACTGGCCATGCAAGGCATGTTACAAAAGAGAGGAGAGATCAGAGGGGAGCAGAGGAGAGGATAGAGAGGTAGAGTTTTTTGACTTGACAATGAGGGACCAACAGGAGTCCTCCATTATTATTGTCATAACATTTTAGTACACTCCAAAAAGCCAGCTGTGTATAAGATCTCTTCTTTAAATGACATATCATGGAATATTTATGGTTCTACTCATGCAGAGAAGTCTACTTGTCTATGTAACGGCAATTCATCTTTGATTATAATTAAAAAGTCCATTGTTCTATTAGCTTACATGAGTTCTTGAGTCAAACTTTACACTCACAACATGGCCGCTGAGACTGGATGCTGTTTAGGGGTTACCATGGCAACATTCATTATTAATACCTCCTTGTTGGTGGTGTTTTGGCCTGAGAACTGGTCTGCAGCTTAATCATACTTCACAGAACTTCATAACAACTTTCTATTGAAACACTTCTATTTATTGTCTCACCTCCACGTGTACTGGAGCTCCATGACCATATAAGGCCCTGAATGAGTGTGATGAACTGCACTTCCTGCAGCTTCCTGTCAGAGCACATACTTCTGTTGTGTGAAGAGACAATGGATTTACACACACAGGATTTACACACAGGAATAATTGACATAGACAATATTCAAAAGTGATATTATCCTTAAATGGCCTGTTACCACTGAGTACTGTTTGCATATAATTATAAATCAGTGCAATACAAGTTTAGCATGCTAGTTGTTGTTAGCTTAACCATGATGGCAAAATTCCAATCTGGTCTCTGAAAGTTGTGAAAAGCTAATTGTCGTGAATAATTAGGATACTCAGGATGCATAAGGTAAGTGAGGAATCACTGCAAACTGTTTTTCCTGTTTTCACACACACAATGCCACACAGCTCTTCTCCAGACACGCTCCTAATTAAACACAAGTTTAATTCCGGTGGCAGGTGCAGCAGGTGCAGGAAGGCATGACAACCCAACACACATGAATAATACACATGATCTGAAAGAATGTGTGATTCATATGATTTATTTATTGCTTTAGGTGTGGGGAAACTGAGACAAAACCTGATATTGTAACTGGTGCTGTAGAGTTCAGGACAGAGCAGAATTCAGCTTAGAGCAGAATTTGAAGATTTCAAAGTGATTTTTATAGAAGCGATGTAACAGAAGATGAACAAAGACACAGTGCGGGCATGGATGGTGCACTGGACCCAGTGCTGTGAGGGAAGGGAAGGTTACCTGCTGCTCTCCTCACATGCACCTCTTGTGAGCCTGTGGAGCCTGTGGAACCTGAGGCCTTTGAGCAGTGAATGATGACTCAAAATCCTCTGATCAATAATAGCTCCAACTATCCCACAGCTGTATCTCTCTTTTATCTGTATGAGCCTCTGTTGCAGTGTGGCCCTGTCATGTCTTCAGCTCCACCCCACGTGGCTCATTTCCCCAGGGGGACTCACCCATCAGCCTACTATAGCGGCGTGTGTGAATGAAATTGTGGGACATGATCCTCTTGGATTCTCACTGCCTTTACCGGGTACAGATATATTGTATAAGCAGGTCTTTAGGTCTAAATAAGTCTGCTGTGTGCTGTCTATACCAAATCATAAAGTGTCCGAAAACTCCACTCTGGTCTTTAACAAACAGAGGTGTGGGGAGCTCCACCGGAGGAAGCCCCAGGGACTGTCTCTGGGCTGGTTAGTGAGGAATAACTCTGGATCCCTGCAAACTGTTTAAAATGAACCAGTTCTGTTTTTCTGTGGCATAAACACAGATGAAATGGTGATTTGTAGGGGTGTAATAGTACACACAAATCGGTACGTTCGGTATCGGTAAGTTCAGTACATACCTCGGTTTTGAAGTCACACTTCAGTTCATTTTCGGTACAGTATGGGAACAAATTACAAGACCATTTGCTTGTTGTTTATTTGTGTTTTTATTAAACCAACAATTTATTCTAACATTATTCAAACGGGAAAATAAAATAAAAAATAGATGAAAAATACTGCTTGGTAATACTAATAAGTTATACTTATGTATAATTAAAATTATTTAGACCTAGTTTAGACCAGGTTTAGACCTGGTCTAGGCCTGGGAAAGGCCTGGTTCAGACCTGGTCTAGACCTGGTTCAGACCTGGTTTGGGCATTCGCGCCTGGAGCACCCGGGGACTGAGATTGGTCATCTGATTCCTTGGGTCGATACGCAGCCGAACCTCACCGCGACAAAGTGGTGAAGTGCGGGCGGCTGCGCGGAGGTCCTCTCACCCGAGGCCGTGGGATCAGCCGCCAGCGACACCCGGGGAGAAATCCACTGCGGGAATCCCCCCGCACCGAGCGGCCGTACTTTCCCCTCTGAGTATCGCTCTGATGAACAACTCACTCCAAACTAGCCGCATTCGCGCTAATTCAACGCGCTCTAACTCGACCGTTTCGTACAGAAGCCAGACGAAACTGGGAGTCGGGGATGTAGTATTTGGTTAAAGAGTTTTCCCTAAGCACCACAATCACGGACGAGTTCCCTTGTGAAAATATTAAAGAGCCGAGCCTCCGTGTACCTGCACGTCTAGTGGCGGAATATAAACACACAAAAATTGCGCGAACTCATTCGTGCTCAGCCCTGGACCGAACCGAACCCAAACGGTTCGGTACGAATACATGTACCGTTACACCCCTAGTAGTATAAATACACATTTAACAGAGCTTGCCCCTCCCACTCCCTTTAGCCTATAAGAAGAAGCAGGGCCTCTAATCCTCTTTATATGAACTCACAGCACATGGCCACAGGGGGCAGTGACGAGCACAGACCTGAGGAGACATCACACATGCAAACTAATAATGCTTCATTATTAGTTATTAGTCAAGTACCCACAGGAGACACAAACACAGAAGAATGAAGAGGTGATTGAAGAGATAAACACCAGTGCTTATGTCACAAGCTGGAGATATGCTAGGCTCAAAATGGATCAGTTGTTGTGGCCACATTTTAATAAAATATTAGATAAATTAACACCAAGTCTAGAGTGTGATGGTGCAACCAATAATGAGCAAACTATGAAACAATAATAGTTTATTTTATATTTAAAAAATTAACCGAAAAACATTAAAATAATTCAAGTGGGTGTAAAAAGTTGCAGATGTACAACCAGTGTGTGTCAGTCCTGGGTCAGTCCCCCTCCCTCTGCACTGATTGAGGTATAAGCAGAGGGCCAATAACACAAAGAATGTACCATAACCAGTGAAACCATGACTTAGGCTACATCCACACGACAACACTCCTGAATTTAAAAAAAAAAAAATTGTGAGATGAAAAAAAAAATTGCATCCACACATGTGTCGGATCAGTAAATACTCACATCCAGACCACAACGGAGCACTGAGTGAAATGTAATACATATGCCACACCTGTATATGGTGCTGTAAACAGGATACAGCCAGAGCCACAGGCCACGCTGTGAGCTAAATGATGCTTTTACCAGGACCAGGAGGTACTAAAGACTGAATAGATGTGGATTTATTATTACGCACCCAGTTGCCTCGTTTTACCGGTAAGATGACAAATAGCGCTTTGTTTGGACACTTGTAGAACTGTGTTAAAACTGGAATGCTCTTTGTATCTTTGAGTTTTATCAGGATATTGATGTGCATATACACACAATCGTGACATCATGGTTTTCCAAAAGCTGCGGTTTGCTTGTCTGCACGACATTGCAATGCCGGCATTCTCATATTTTAAAAAAACACTGTTTTCGCCCACCCAAAATGCCAGCTCTGTGTGGATGAAAGGACAAAATAAATAAAACTTCCACCAAAAAAGTTACTTACACAGCAAGTCCATGGGCCACACCCCCCTCTAGAATGGACCGGACCAACATAGACACAGGCCAACAGCACCCCCCACACACACACACACACGTACGCACACACACGCACACATGACAGGTGACCCCCTGGCCAAACGTCATACAGATGAGCACCAAGCACCACTACATGTATTCCATGCTCATGTGCGAGGCAAAGTGTAAAGCTGTGCTGGTTTGTTATGTGATGTCATCTAGAGCTCATGACAGATCATCCTCACCTCCATGCAACCACTAGTCCTGCTCTACCCTGCCCAATGCCAGTCCCCCAGTCACCACCATGTCCCAGTCTAGTCAGTTGCATTTCCGTTCCAATCCAAATGCATCATCATCACTGGTCAGGCTGCACTCCCATGCATCTCACCTCTCAGCATTGCTAGCCCCAGTCTGTCCACCTCCATCCACCTCTTTTACTGAGGAAGACACAGGACAAGCTGGAGAAGCTATGTTTTTAGGCTCCCCTGAAATGCCTTGGGGTCTCCTGGAAGAGCTGGAGGAAGTGTGTGTGGAGAGGGCATCCCTGCGCAGCCTGCTGCCTCCATGATCCAGACCCAGCTAAAGCAGAAGAAAATTGATAAATGGGTGTTTTTTTTTGTTTATTTTTATAACCATAATTTGTTCTTTAATTATCTGCTTTCCCCCCTGTTCTTTGCTGAGGAAACTTAGTGTTCACAAGCCCCCAGAGACCTCCTCCATGTCGTCACAAACATGTATTTACCTCATCATTACTGCGCTAACTCTTCCCAGATGTGCACACAAACTAAAGCATGCTTATCTCAAATCTCACTGTCGACACCATTTTACACAACATCACATTCTGTAGAACACAAAGGTCCTGAAAACACAGCACCGTCCAACTCCCTCCTCTGGGACTTATACAAGTAATGATGATGCTCTGGGTTGTCTGCGTCTACTAGCTTGTAAAACAGTAGCCTACATTAAACTTAACGGGATTTGAAAATTGCTTGTTAATAGAAGCTTAATTTAGCCCGTGTTTTGACTGTAACTGTGTTGTTTAAAAAAGTGGAATGACTGGAAGTTCCCTTGGAAAAAACTGTCTGGGCCTAAGCTGACTCGCATACGCAAGATAAACTATCTAAAATCCATTTTGTGTTTTTAACCATAACTGTGCTCCCTCATTATTAGTTACACATTTGTATTATGTGATTCATGCAACCTTGTATGGTCCTGAATTTGAGGCTTGAAAATGTCTATCCCCCATCCTTGCCCCCCTGCTTTGTATTACCTTGAGATTTTTCAAACAATTCAGACTCAGACAAGTAGTCAAGTTTCAACAGTTAACAGATAATACTGCAGGGTCTCTCAGTTCTAAGTGAGAAAACAATTGTGACCAAACATCTGGCACGTCTGGATGTGGCGGAGCAGCAGGTTTATTCCGTGCTCATGTCAGGTGACTCTGTACTCACCCACAGACATGATGAAGTTGTGGATTCCATTAGAAGATACAAAGACTTTGAATACAGTTGAAGTGGACATAATACTAATACTTAAGTCAAGGTTTTTCTTAAAGGTGCATTACACAAACTTTCCAATGAAGGGTCTATCACCTACTTGTCCTCATGGAAATGTTGTTGCTTTGCCCAGAATGTTCCACAGTATAGATTAAACCTATCTATGTCAAGGAAAACAACTACAAGCCACATTACAGGTCAGGTCTGTGGAGATGCAACCCTATTCACAGAGAGAATTATTGTATTTTATTGTATTGTATTTTTTATTTGTATTTTTGTTAATTCTGTCCGTGCCTTGTTTCCTGATTTTACTGTCCTCCCTGATCCAACATTTGGACTTGCTGTTCTCCAATCCAATGACCCATGCCCCATCCTAATCCAGAATGGGCTTATTTCTTTTACAGGGATCTGATATGGCAGAATTTAAGCTTTACTGCTCTTCTTTTTCTTTTTGTGTTCTGGCCTCCCTGATGTTTCCTTTTCACAATCCTTTTGGTGTTCCTTTCTCTGAATGTGAAATGCCTGGTCGGTTTCGTCTATGTATGAGTCATTGCTTTGATTTGCATTGATTTGCATTGGATTTTGCAGATGCCGTTGCTTTTTTGTTCTTGTGGGAGTTTATCTTTGGGGTGTACTATCTGTTGGTGAAGTTTTGTGTATGATTTGACTGCTGATGCTGATGTGTTTTTTCATGGCTCTCTGGATGGGTTCAGTTATTCCTCTAAAGTTTGGTAGTGTGACTTGTTCTTTCGATCCTGCTGCCCTTTATTGATTTGCTGTATTTTTTCCAGGGTTTGTTGGGTTTATTAATTACCTGTTTTTAAGGCCCAGTTGGGATATATCTTTATGGCCCAGTTGGAATTTCTGTGTGGCCCGTTCAAACACTGAAAGTTTATGTGCAATGGGATGTATAAAATATTTCTTTCTCCTCCTTATAATTGACTGTGTTCAGTACTCTCCAGTGCATTGAGATGGTCTGTGGTTCTTGTGTGACGTGATATACGTAGCGTTTCCAGATTGTAGGGGTGCTGTGTTGAATGCTTTTAGTTCCAAGTCCTTCATGAAAAAAATGCTCATTCATGGCCTCTATCTCTGTAATTGCCGCTCTCAGATTTGTCATTCTGATCTTAAAATTATTGTTTTAACCGAGTCTTTGTGATCCTCGTGGTTTTATTTCACTGTTTTGTCTAAAAATCAAGATATGAACCCCAAAGTTTGCTTCCTGTAACATTAACATTTGATTGACAGTTATGTTTTCTTGTCGCTCGATGCCAAAAGAATGGTGTTGGTGGGAAGGGGCAGGTATCTTTTTATTTTTCTGTAGACCTATTCACTCAGAATCACTTGACGGATCCTTGAACTGCTGGACGCTAACTCCACTACTCTCATCCAACATGATGCGTTAAAAACATAATTTTTACAAGGCCTCGTGTAAATTTAATTATGCTTCATAAAGGGACTAAATCGTCTCATTTTCCAGATACCCCCTGCTTTGGCTCTGCTCTGTCTGCCAGCCTCTCTCTATAACGATTTTTCCAACCCCTGTCCATGTGATAGACCAAAAGGTGCACATTTCCCAGCATGCTGTTCGTCTGCTGGCTCATTTTTAGCTCTGTGCTCTGGAAGAATGTTGCTCAAAATGTTAACAATGCCGAACAAATAGGCAATAACTAAAACTGTTACCAAGCAACTATTGTCTAAACAAGGGCCAAAGCTCTTCATCGAGTTACACAATAATCATTATTATTTGACAAATAAAAATATACAGCAGCACATTTATATTCTTACATAAAAGTCCAGTGGTCTAAACTGCCAGACAGTTTCCTTTTGTCTAGGTTTTTCTTGGAGTTTTGAGTTTGTTCTGCTGACACACAAAAAGGGACTCCATTTTAGAGCTCAGACCCATTTGCTGTAATATTAAACTTTTTTCAGCTATTCTTAACTAACTGCTGTTTCACTGGTCTAAAATTATGATGAATATTGGTTCTATTCAGGCTTACGACACAAACCAGGAAGACATTTGGAAACATATGATGCAAAACTTTGGTGTAGTTCCCGACTCTGGGCTCTACCGAATGTGATCAAACCAACTGAGGTAAATGTGTTCAGTGGTAAAATGAAGCCTGCAGATGTACGTGCTGTTTGGAATCATCGTCTCTTCATGTACCCAGTGTTGTGCGTCAGTGGAAATGATGAAAACGGAGATATTGGAATTATTGATTAGCTGAACATAACGGAATGCTTCAATGACATGGAGAGGAAGAAAACTGGGACATTTTCAAATTTTTCCTAGATTTTATGAATGCAAACAGAGCCCGCTGAAAGTTGTCATCGCATGTTTCCAAATGTCTTCCTGGTTTGTAATGTAAGCATTAATAGAGCCTCTTGATCACAGGTACTATCCCGTACGGGTGCGAGTGACAAGTGGATTAGCCAATCAGGGAGACACATGATCCATATCAAACATCACAGCTTTTGCAGAGTGAAACACTGAGCAAAGCCTAAACAACATTTTTTGTGACCTTATTTGAGCCTAGAGGGGTCACAGAGAGTGTAGGGACCAATCTGAAAACCCTCTTTGCACAACATATAGAGACTAATAATAATGATGAAACCACACTGCAAAAAGCAGTAAGTTAAGATCACTTCAATTAAGAACATTTTACTTTATTTAAGTAGATTCAATTTGACAAGTAAAATTATCCACCAATGGAACAAGTGTGTTTTCCTTATTTCATGCAACAATCGATTTTGTTTCTTATTTTAAGTCCACAGATTTTTTTTTATTTATACATTTTTTTATCTTACGCGTAGCAAGATGTATTTTCATATTTTAAGTATGAAATGTCATGTTCCATTGACCAATAATGTAAATTGTTAATTGAAATACACTCATATTTTAATAAAACTTTCTTAATTTAAGTAACTAGATTTTAGTTTTTACATTACATGTAAACCTGTAACATGCACTTTATAGGGTGCTATTATACTCAGGCTGTTTATTGTACATAGCACAACACATAACATATTTCACCATGTTCCTATTCGTCTTGAAAATGCTTTATTCAGTGAAAACAACGTATTAACATGTTTTAGAAGTTTTCATTTTGTTTTTGATGGTCTGGGGTAGTGAGGGTGGTATGCAAGGGTATCCATCCACCACTTCTCTCGATGTGAGATATAAAAAATATAAAATGGGCTGCAACTTAAATGTCAAATCAGAGTTATTGGCAATGGTGAAAACCTGCAGAGGCTTATGATATCTTCAGTATTGTCCTATGGCCTATGACATGAGGGGACACGCACACAAACATCCACAAATATGCCCCGTCATGATTATCAGCAACCTGAGACTCCCCCAGAGGCCCAAAGGTGGGGAGCTCCGTCAGCTTCCTGGTCACGATATGGACAGAAGACATATTGAAGAGACAAAAGGAGGCGTATCTCTGAATCGGCTGTGTGCTCGTCAATTTATGAAACAATTTTGTGATTTGTAATGTGTGAGAAATATCTTCGTAGAATTTCATTATTTTATGTATCCTTATTTTTATGTGTTAATGATATTAAAGGGGTAATGTTAAAGAAACTAGCAAATGTATGGTTGACACATGAATTGAAGGTGTGGTCAGTGGTCTGCTTGGATTCTGAAGAGCATTCCTGTTAAGGATCTGAGTAGAGAAAGGGGCATTCTTGGCATTCGTGTTGTACTGAGGAGTATCTGTTAAGAATATGTATCGACTCGGGGCACTCTTAACGATGTCTACTATTGCATAAATATAAGATAACCACAAGGTGTGGTCAAACAAGGGGTGCTGTAAAGCAACAGGTGCTGTAAAACAGGTATACCAGAAAACAAGTGCTGTAAAACAACTTCAGACATGCCAAGACAGCAATATATAAAGGGACCCACTTCCACTGTGCTTGAGAGACGGTTTGATAGAGACGTGCTGTTAGAGACGTGGAGACCACTGAACAAGGACCTGTATCTGCATCTACTCGAGCCAGAAATAAAGTAACCATACACAACTACATCAAGTCTCCTGGACTCTTGTTTGACATCGCCCCAGTAAGCTGACAAATGTCACATCAGTGACATCACAAATGGCAAAACCCCACAAAAAATACCCACTACACCACTGGAGTCCTGATGTCTTTGCTCCCCATGCTAACTATTTCCCCCTTCTGACTGCTATAACAACACAATCAGCGTGCCTAATGAAACTACTACACATCGCATCAGGTTTGTGAAGTTATAGTGTATTGTTTTTTTTTAGCATGTTTTGTATGTTTATGGAGAGTTGTTGTGTCCCATGGTCATGGAAATCCTGGAAAAGTCATGGAAATTGCAAATGCCATTTTGCAGGTCTGGAAATGTCATAGAATTTTGTAAATTTAATGAAGGTTTTGGACCTAGTATGTGGAAATTCTCAGTTGTAATTCCCATATTCAAAAGTGGAGATCCACAGTCCATGGCCAACTACAGACCCATCAGCATTCTGCCAACAGTTTCAAAAATTGCGGACAAACTAGTAGCAAATCAAATCACCGCACATCTGAACACCACACAATATACTCTTCATCCCATGCAGTTTAGCTTCAGAACCAATCACTCGACCGAAACAGCAACTTGCTATTTTACTGAAAACATCAGAGCACTGCTAGATCAGGGTGGGGTAGAGGGGGCTGTATTTTTAGATCTAAAAAAGGCCTTTGACACTGTAAACAGGAGATATTGATGTCTAAACTCATTTACATTTAACTTCTCACCAGATCAAATCAAATCTTATCTGGCCAACTGCTCTCAACATGTCCACATTCAGTCTCAGCAATCTTCAGCACTGACTTTGTCCACCGGTCTTCCCCAAGGGTCCACATTAGCGCCACTGTTATTTTCACTATACATTAACGTCCTTCCTTTGGTGTGCAATGATGTCCACATACTATGTATGCTGACGACACAGTAATATACACACATGGCAATAACTTTTCTTAGGTCGCAGAGAAACTCACTCACTCCATGGTTTAAATTTCATCATGGCTAAATCACTCCTGTCTGAAACTGAATACATCCAAAACAGTAGCA
>JACN01056070.1:0-15843 GCA_000787155.1 Scartelaos histophorus | reverse complement strand
ATTATTATTATATTATATATTATTATTGTTATTTTATGGCACTGCAACAACTTTTGAGCTGTAGATGGTCGACGTAGATACTAACTAATTACTAAAGTGTCTATTTTGGGGGATAATCCTGCTTTAGGTTTATTATGTCAATAGCATAAATTAGCTTCTTTATTATATTTTATCTATATTTCTATTTTCCCGTGCAGAATAAGCTAATAAACTGTTATTGTCACAGGCCTGAACATTGCACAACGTAGCTATGATAGTCGTTTCTTCATTTTCAGTCTATTAGCGCGCTGCTATGGTCCATCAGTGTGTGTGTTTAGTAGAGGTGGAACAGTAAACGTTGTATGCATCTCATTTGTTGATTTATATCTGTCCTTTCATTCACATCTTATTGGGATTCAGGTCTATGGAGAGGTAAGACAACATGTGGTTCAAAATTGCAGCATGTAACTCACGCAAACTCCTGCTGGCTGTTAAACTGTTAATATTATCATAGAGGGGGAAGATTTACACAAAAAAACTTTAATCGTAGTTATTTAGCACACTAACGATAACCGGTACTGCACTGAAAAGGCTGCTTAACCTTTCTGGCTTCTCTCATATTTAACTTTTGCATAGGCGTATGATTATGTTGAATACAAGGCTTGCAATTATTAGCTAAAACTAGTGCCGTTACATATTTACTAATACATACATTTAAGGGCTAACTTGCTGTCGATTCTTATTTTCATTTGGACTTTTAGTAGCATCATTTTGCTTGAAGTAATGCTCAAAACACACCCGTGATCACTGTATGTTTCATTAACCGAATTTCATGTGTCCTTCATTGATTTCTTGTTGGGATTCAGGTCTATGGAAAGGTAAGGCCACATGTGGTCGAAATAACAGCATGTACTTTACACTTCTAACTCAGTGGTTCTCAAACTGTGGCGTGCGCTTCCTCTGGTCCTCTGTCTTTCTCTGGGTAAAGATTATATTTGTATGCAGTTCGTTTTTTAGGCTTAAATTAGTCCTAAAATCATAAAGTACTGCTTTCATTATTCCGAGTCACAATATTCTTGTTAAGACCTGGTTTGTTTGTTAGTCCATGTTTCTCTAATTTCAATATATTGAGACGTATTGAGTATAGAAAGCTGAACAATATAATCTTAAAAGTATTGCAATATTGGCCAACACAGACTAGTAACTTAAACTAAGTGAGTTTTTGTTTTACTGGACAATAATATGGTTATTGCAATTTTTTAAAAGTTGCATAGTTCTCAAGTGTTCCATATCTTGTATTTCTAGACCTAGTACCACAGACCTACTTTTTCCAAGGTGGTACTTGGTCTGAAAAGTTTGAGAATCACTGCTCTAACTGAAACATGGGCATGGGTGATGAAACTGCATAAAACAAGAACAAAAAAAACATTCTTGGGTACAATAATAATCTACTGTACTTAACACGTGCAAAGGTTTGTGGATACTTTGAATGCAAATGAACTCACTAATGCACAAAATGACTTTATTCTGAAGGATTTCTGCCTGGAGACTGGACGACTGCATTTCTGAACAACGCATGTAGACAGTTCTGTAAAGAGCGAGAGTGAATGGCACGTGCACATGCAGCCGTAGTCACTAACCCTGACCCATGCAGCTACCAGGCTCAGAGCTAATTTACACCTGATCTAGAGCTGATCCACTGCACTGCGCCGTTAGTATGGTTTAACATAGGAAAACTTCAGCTTCTTTATCAGTGCGGTTAAGATCTGAGCCACACATGCTGCTGGAATGGAAAAAAATTGAAAATTAGATGCAAGAATCACTCTTTTAATTTGATATTTTTATACATATGTGTTACTTTTGTGCCATTTGCCATTTGAAAAAGGGATCTCCTGGTTTTAGGATGCATGCATGTTGACCGAAATAAGTTTCTTCAAAATTCAACTCAACTCTGCACAAATATGTTTTCGAAAATTGCATATAGCTTTAGAATGAAGCAGTGTTTAATTTTTTAGTGTTAAAAAGTTTAGAATGTTGAGAATTATTATTAGAATACAAGAGGAAGCTAATAGTGCAGTGGAAAGGCTCATTATAATTACATCTTGGAGCTTGCCATGAGTAGCACAAGGGTTATTGACTGACTAAAATGCTCATTCGAGATTCCTGGAATAATTGTGGGTTTGTGCGTCCCTCCCGCAGCGATACCGAGGACCACAAGCCCCTGAAGGGAAGCCGCACCCCCTCAAACGGGACGGTGAGGCGCGACGAGAGCGACGACAGCCTGGTGGACTACGGAGAGGGCGGGGACGGACAATTTAACGAAGACGGATCTTTCATCGGCCAGTACAGCGGCAAGAAGGAGAAAGACACGCACGAAGGCAACGAGAGCTCGGAGGCGCCGTCTCCCGTCAACGCGATGAACTCCTTTGTCTAACGAAAGGGGGCGGGGCCCGGCCGCGACGTCGTTCCGTCCCGGCCGCGCCTTCCCCGCTTTGTCGTCGAATTGTTTGACCGTGATGGTTTAAATCAATACACGGGACTACCGGTACACGCTCACATCTTCACGCCCCTCGCCCCGCCCCGTCCCACTGTGACTTCATCGGAAAACCACAAACGCCACACATCCCAAATAAGGAAGAAGGAATGGGCTGTCCCGAGCGGCGCTAAAGTGGAAGCAATAGGAAAGGAGCGAGAATGTAACGAAAAGTTTATGGCCAAGTGTCTCTGTGCCATTTAATCTTTGGAATAGGATCATATGCAGCACTGGAAAAATAAGAAACCACTTTTGACCGAAGTTCCCCTGCTGTAAGGTAAAGGTGAAGGAGCCTCAGGATTCAACGGGAATATTTATTGGTCATGCGTGGGAATTTAAGCTTTTGGTCACTGGGCAACCAATTTCTCCTCATTTCCATACAACTATTTGTCATTTAAACTTATTACATGGCTTAGTTAAAGTGCATATGACAGGTTTTCATGTTTTTGTGATTCATTTGGTTGGATTTTGTCATACTTTTACTCAGTCCAGTGTCAGTTTGTGAAAATAAGTTCAAATTTATCAGATGTAGCGCTACATACTTTAATATTAATACACAAAATCACATTCTAAACACAGGGACTATTTTTACGCACAAGGAAAATACATTTTGCATTATTTTGTCACATAGTAGCTACAATCGGCTGCCCATGTTCAGTCAGGAAGTACAATTTTAAACTTCATCAAAATAGAAAGATAATTTTTCTGTCTTTCTCTCCTTTTTTAAATTTTTTTTTTAATGTAATTTGAATATGTTTTACTGAAATGTGTCGTCTAACCTGTCAAATGCACTAATCACCACTAATCTCTCAGTAAAATGGGGTTTTGGACAGCTGTCAGACTAAGGTACTGCGTTTTAAAGTGGTATCGTAACTATTTCCAGGGCTGTGTATCCTCGCGCATAATTTGAGTGAACCCGGAAAGGAGGTACAGCGCATACTTCAGAACACGAGCATTTGCATGGACGATCTCACAGATTCAGTACAGCATTTTCCACCCTCGGAGTCGGAGCGGTGAGGTGCACGTTTAGACTGCGCCAGGTCACAGGAGCTGGCTATGCCTTCTATTGTTTTGTTGGAAAGTGTTATATTGTTTTGAATGACTAAAGTGGCGGCTCGTCTGTGTGGGGCAAAGCTGCAGAATGCAAAACTAGTATAATTAATGTCCTTTTGAGACATGTAACCCTTTGTACATATATTATAGCAAAGACAAAGATATATAATTATTTAAAGTCAGGAATATCCATTTGTAGCTATTGGAAACCTGATAAAAGATACACACTTTTGATCATTTAATTTGACACACCAGCCAGAAATATTTACACGGAACTACTTTCAGGTACATTGTTTATGCTTGCAAATTTTCCTTAAACCCGCAAAATTGTTACTAAAAATTAACCAATCAGGAATAAATCTCTGTTAAAGTGCTTCCACCGATTCTCAGACACTTCTGTTTCAGGTGATGTGATGTTGTCACTGCTTCTAGAGCTCACCATAATCTTGAATGAAATATACAAATACGGTAGATCAAGCAAGCAGTGTGTTTTTCACGACTTTGGGCTAAAATTCTGACTAAACCTGTATTTAAATAGGAGGAGACCAGGAACTAAACCCAGTCTACATCAGGACTAGACTAGTCTGAAATCCTGATGACTAGACCTGCCTAACGTATTGTCTCAAATATCATTTCCACATCAATCTTAAATTTGCACTTTCTTGGTGATCTGCTCGTCTCTATGGAGATGTTATACCAGATTATATGTCTGGAATGTTCCACAATATTTCACTAAGTTAATCTATTTTGCTTTATTTAATTGCTTTAATTCAGTTACTGATGTTTCTTTGCTAAATAATGCAGTCTTAATGTGTGTTAACTTAGCTTTTTACTGTCTCCATGGAGATAGACATGTTTATTACAAGACAGTGGAACATTTCAGGCAAAATAATAACATTTTTACAGAGAAAAACAGACCCTGGCAAACCCTCCACCACAAAAGTGCACCTTTAAAGGCGTATAAATCGCATGAATAAAATGTATCTTATCTGCATTTCAGCAAATAGGAATGAGGTCAAATATTTTCAAGAACAGGTTTAGCTCAAGAAGTGCGTGACCATGGCAACAACAATCACATTAGTGTTTAACATTTACTGAATACAGATAACCAACAAAATATGCAGATATGTGTAGGCTTTGTGAGACAAGGACTGAGAAGGCATGATCGGCGTTCAGGAGGTTCACGTCTCATTTATCTCCTCCCATATGTTCATCCAAAGAGGAGACTTACTACTGCCAACCTACCAGGTAACTGCCAGCAGGAAGCAGGCTGCATATGGGGATGAGAACGTCCTTCAATGGTAGCACTTAGACGCTAAACGAAGGCTGATGGATAATGAAACTGAATGTGGAATAAAGTGTTGTTTTTTTGTTTTGTTTTGTTTTTTTTGTGAATGAAAATGTTGCTTGTTTCACCCTAAATGGTGAACCTGTACCACTTTATAATAACTATACTGTAATGAAAAGCATAGACAAAAGACTCAAAAAATCATACTAGACAAACTGTTTATTAGGAATTATTCAGCCTGGCTGTAAGTCTATTAACATTTGTCTTCCTTTGGGTTAATAATGATTTAGAATGACCTTATTTATGGTTTAGTCTCGTTTTAGACCATGTTTAGTCCTATTATTTGGGTTTATAGCATCTAGTGGTGATATGTGAGAATACAACAGGGGCGGGTCAGACAGTAAGAAATTAACTTAGGGTTAGGATATAAACCTGAATCATTTTTTATAAACTATTTGTTCTAATGAATTAAGTCTTTGCTCATGCTTTATTGCGGCTTTTAAAAGTGTAGTTATTATAAAGTGTTAGCGGTAAACTCACTAATGACTTTGGTTTATGCATCTAACCTTATATCTATGTATGTGACTGTGCACTGATGCAGTGTACAGCAGCACTCTGTGGGTTTTATACCTGTAACTGAATGAAGCTCGTGTGAGTGAGTGGACACATGCATGCTAACGTATTATAGCGTGCGTGACGTGATTTGCTTTGGTTGGTGCTAGATAGTATGCTCCGGAGGGACGGTCTGTTCTGAGGTTGTGTAATTAATTGGGAATTATAATTTTGTTATGCTGCAGTACATACATTTGGTTATTGCATATGATATTGTACATGGTATATCACTATATTTAAGAGCACTACAGTACATCAAAGAAAGTACATCTAAACATGATACCATTGGTAAAACACTATCTTAACACACTGCAATACAGAAAATATTTCAAATTTGCATATCGACACCTTCCTAAAATAATCGCATAAGTCATTTTTTCAGGTTTTTCAGGAAACACAAAAAACTCCCCCCAAAATTGAAATTATGGCATTTTTTTGCCTAAGTATAAAAGTAGGCAATAAGTGAATTAGGTGATTATTTTAGGAAGGTGACGATATACAATTTGAATTTCTCTAAACAACTGTAGTGTCACAAATTAGTGCACTTAATTAATGTTAACTTGTAAAATATACCAAACTCTCCTCATTGATATATGGACATAGCAGCCCACAATATCGATGCACTATCACAGAATCTAGTAACACAATATACTGAAATTGTGGGGAAACAGGTTATGGTTAAGATTAGAGTTAAGGAAGGTTTAGGTTCTAGTTAAAATGTAAGAAGTAGCTTTTAAAAACCTACTCTTATTTCAGCTTTTGTACTAAAATTAATAAAAAAATAAAGTTTAGGCCTGTCCAGACGTTTACACCAATGATCCATCATCACTCCAGTCCCTCCGGAGCTGACTATCTAAACAGCACTAACCATATTTTTTCCAGCAATTGTGTGTCAATCTGAAATTGATACTTTATTTTCAAGAAAACCATTGTATGATTACGTTACCATAACTTGCATCAAGTTTTAGGTTTATGATGTGTCTGCTTTCACCCTGTAGATAATATTCTTGTTGTATTTTGTAAATAAAGGCTTGAACTGAGCGTGTTGAGGTCTGAGTGCGAGACCTCAGTCAACCCTGCTGCATTATAGGTAATATTTTTGACAAATCGGTTGTGTGCGATGGAATATTTGCAGTTTGGACATTTTGTTTGCTGTGTTTTAGTTTATTTAATTCTCTTTTATACTTTGAACTTGTCAGATACTATTCCCAGCTCAACTCTTTAGCCTGTAAGGTATCAACAATATGGATTCACCTGCAAAGAACCTCTGCTTGCACCTCTTAATGAAGAATATAACAATTACTGCACCCCCTGTATTTTTCAGAATAAACTGTCCAGCATATTTCTAAACCAACTTCTCCAAAAAGAGACTGGTGTGGAGAGAAAACTGGGACACTGTAGTTGAATGCCCTCTCTATGAATAGTGGCTATATTAATATGGTATGATGATGATCTCTGGTCAATGTTGAAGTCACACAAGACGCATGAAAGGCTGTCATTATTGTTGTTTCCTTGACAGTATAATATTGCAAACTATTTTGTATTTAATTTAAGTTAAAACGAAATAAATGTTGGTTTTAGGATTTGAAATCAGTTTCCGTTCTTTGAATAGGCACACGGGGCAAAAAACAGTAGATTTCAATGATTATTTTGTCTTCTATTGGGTTAATCATGAACTATTAGAACTATTTTATCTGTGATTCAGTTTAATCAGGCTTAGTCCTAATTTAGGTTTGATCTAGTCCAGGTTTGAGAAAAGTTTGAAAAGTTTGAGAACCATTGATACAGGGTATATTAATGTATATAGTGCGCCCTCTAGTGTCTGTGCGTATTTTTACATTTTATCTGGCAAAAAACACGAGATTTCGGGGTAAATCTCAATTAATCTGTGATGGATTATTCGCGTATTTGTCGGCGCATGCGTGGTGCGTATGTTTGTACATGAATTCCTTAGTAATGGTAGTATTTTTTAGTTTTTATTCATAAATAGCGTAAGATTTGGTGTTAAAATAAGTTACAAATCACAGCACGTGGTCAAAAGCGACGCATTTGGAAATTTAAGACAAAATATAATGATTATATTGAGTATATTGCTGAAGAATAGGTCTATGTGTGGTTTAGTTTAATCATGCAGTATTTGTAGTTTTATTTCTTGGATGCTGCAAAATGGCGAACTCTTTACGCATGCCATATTATTCTCAAATAACAAAAAATAAAAAATAAAAATAAAAGATAACTTGTATTATTATAGCGGAAAGCATCCTAAGTGTCCTCTCTCCTCCCACCCCTGTACCGGAGATGGACCAACCCGAGCCAGATGAGCGCCGTCACCCAGAGGTGCCACTCAGCATCCTCCTCCAATAGGAAACTTTCTCCCCGGGATGCTGTTGGTGGGACGGGTGGTGCTGGGACGGTGTGGTTCGGTCCAAATTCACCACGATGAAGACTGAAGACTGAATTTGCCATTTTTAACCTAAAGGTAGGTCATCGGGGCGTGTTCGGAGCGCACGCGTGGCTTGTCTGCGGGATTAGTGCGCTTTTTCTCGGGCAGGTTTGCGTCCTGGTGGCGCTGAAGTGGACCTGGCTCTGGAAGTACCGCATTGCAGACTGCAGGACTGGCGGTGCTGCTCAGTCGTCACAGTGTCAAATGATGCAGGGGACGTGTGCATGTCTGGATGTAACGGGATAGGACTGCGACAAAGTCAAGTCTCTAGGTACAAAAGGGAGACGCAGTTTTGAATGTTAAGTTTTAGATGCAGGATGCAAGGTGTGTCAAGGGCAAAACTGGAGCTGGTTGACTTTCAGGTCTCCATCACAGCAGGGCGCCTCCCAAAATGGTCACGTGTCAAAACTATTTCTTATAATACTGCATCAACTTTGTTTTAACTTTACTGAAGTAGAGTTTAATTCCATAACAGGATGCAAAGGCCTGTTCCTATCCCCAGTTATTGCTGTTGCTATGTTTTATATAGCCCTAAGAGACACATTTCAGTCTTAAATGTAACTTAATTTATTTGTTCTATATAAACAACAGTATCTAATGAAACCCCTATATCTATTAGGCCTTCTAAATACCAGATGTTCATATTCCACTGCGTGCATAAGGTTAACCTGTTATTTTTAGGCTTTAAAAAACACAATTGTTCAGTATAAACCCGGAGATTTCGTCAATGACAGTAGAGTTAATACATGTGCTGCTGACCCAGTTTAGTGTAGTCGGTCTAAAGAGGATCTGAGCTGGATTAGCACCAAGCAAAACACATGAAAACACTCACACATTGATCATCAGGATAGTTTTACTCTGCCTGTGTTATTTATTCTACATCTGTACTGCAGTTTTACAGCTTGGCATGGCATGACTGCTCAGGCAACTTTATTTTTTGGGACTGATGAGATAATAGCATCTTAAACTAATCTTATAACCTCTTGGACAGCGTTGGCAGAGGAAACATTTGCTGTATTAGATGTGTCAGTACATTGTCTGGATTTAGAGTATTTAGTATATAGTCTGCAACAGTGTGGTTCTGTTATACTCCAGTTTAAACATGTTATTTCCTCTCTCTTTTTCAGACCACTGCAGTCCATTTCATTCCTGATTGTCTTTAGTCCTCACTGACATGGCATCCATCATCTTTCTGTCACTGGTTCTCACCTCTTCATTATCATTTACAGGTAAGAATAGGATCACTTTCGCTAAGTATTATTTCGTATGTGTACGTGTGTTGTTTTAGTTGTGCTAGGTTCAATTTTAATATTATTCTTGTCTAGTGGGAGTCCTGTTCAATGAGCCGAGGATATTTGGAGGTGGGTGACTTCCAGTTGTGCAATTTGAATTATTCCGCGGTAATATGCTTAAATCTGTTGTATTAAACGGATCAGATGACGCCACTGGTTACGGGCCCATCTTCGAGGAGGAGCCGGTGGATGTGGTTTACACCGAGGACTCTCCAGACGGAAGGATCTCCATGAACTGCAGAGCCAGAGCCAATCCTCCAGCCTCCTACAGGTCACATATACATCTATAAATCTGATATTATAACTGAGAACGTGATGTGGATACAGACACACTGCTGAATCTGATTTTGACAAAACTTCATATGGAGAGCAGTGGCATTTTTCTATTTTAATTTTTAATAGAAAGAGCCAAATAGAAACAGCACACAGTCTATAATTATAATTGTTTTCAAAATTCGGATCCACTAAATGTCCTTTGACCTTTTCGGTTTAGCATTTTTGTTAATTTGTGCTAAAAACATAGAATTTGAAGCCACATTTTGTTTAATATGGATTGGCCTTTTTACCATTTACAGAAATATTAACAGGACCAAATCAACAGGCAATTCAGAATATTTTGATGCCACGTGAACCTTTTTCTGAGAGGTTCCAAGTCTAAAAAACTCGATATGTTGTAATGTTCTTGTGTGTAAAGATGGCGGCGTGATAACTGGGAGATCAAACTGATGGAGCAGCCTGACGAGCACTACAGTCTGGTGGGAGGAAACCTGGTCATAAATAACCCACGACAGAAGAAGCACGCCGGGACCTACATCTGTGTGGCCAAGAACATCTACGGCACCGTCATCAGCAAAGAGGCTCGCGTCAAGTTTGGATGTGAGGAACTCAAGCACTTATAGTAACGGTCAGGGGGTTTTTAGACTCTACTTAAGTGCAGTGAGTGGTTTTTGACATTTTATTTTAGAGCTTTAGAGACATGTAAAGTACTGGATGTGGATTGAAAGGTGTGGTCTGTAACTTTTTTTGCTACCTGCTTATCTTTACGGAGCTGCTTTACCTGGAGTGTTCCTCAGTATAGCCTTAAACATGCCTGTACGAAAGCCATTTTATTCAATATATTCTTTTAACATAAATGCATGTAATTGAATGACATGCCAAGCAGGTAACAGAGCCTCCAAATCTTTTTTTTGCACACTATTTCACAAATATGTCGGAAAATATGCTGCATTTTATCTTCTTAGGATTTTTATATATAAGACTTGCCATAGTATGCAAATAAAGTTAGATTTTGTTACTTTTAAGATGTAGAAGAGTTTCCTGAGGAGGAGAGAGAGCCAGTTTATGTGAAAGAAGGACAAGGTGCTGTTCTGCTGTGTGTCCCTCCAAAAGCCTATCCACGTACGTCCTCTCACTTTTATTTAAGAATAACTTATAAAAGAATATTCATCTTTTCTTTAGGTGTTGAGCAACTATATGTGATGATTTCTTTTGTCTTTCCAGAGGAGGTGACGTACCGCTGGATCTACAATGAGTTCCCAGTCTTCCTCCCCACAGACAACCGCAGATTTGTGTCACAGAAAACAGGAAACCTCTACATAGCCAAAGTGGAAGCCCAGGACGCAGGGAATTACTCGTGCTTCGTCTCCAGCCCCACCATCGGGAAGAGTGTTTTTTCCAAATTCATCCCCCTCATTCCTCTACCACCTGAAGAAGGTAGGTAACTGCACAGACGTATACTTATTGTCTTTATGACAATGACTGATGACAAGGTTGTATGTTTGGAGCTCTCGTCTGAAATGCACTGCTGTTACTTCAATGTGAGTTAAGCAAGAACTTCCTTTCATTAACTTTTAAGCAAATTTTGAAATCTGCTCCAAAGCATATTGTTAACAAATAGAGTGACTAATCTAATTTCAGTGGTGGTCATCTGGAAATTATTTTTAAAGCCTTGTCTCCATATTATTCAAATGCATATTTTCCTTACAGGTGAAGAGAGGAAGTACCCAGCTGACATCAGGGTGAAGTTTCCAGACACCACGGCCATGTTGGCCTCTAATATCACTCTGGAATGCTTTGCTCTTGGAAAGTAAGACATTGACAGAATAGAGAAATGTTCATCAATAAACACACTTGTATTGAGCTTCATTTCACCATATTAATTCCACTGTGGCATGCAGCCCAATCCCTCATATCGTGTGGAGGAAAGTGGACGCCACAGACCTGCCGGCGAACCATGAGATCAGTGAGTCGGGGGCTGTGCTTCACCTTTTCAATGTGCAGTATGAAGATGTGGGAGGCTACGACTGTGAAGCCATTAACACCAAAGGAAAGGACTACCATAAAGCCTGGGTCTACGTTGAGTGTAAGTGCCTAGTTCCATATGATAACGCTGAATCATTTTAATTTATTTCATTCATAATTCAGCTTTACACACATTTGTTTACGTCTTACAGAAATGAAACTTAAAACCGCAAGACTAATTTGCATAAACTTGAGCTGAAAAAAAAAACAAAAAAACAGCTGGTTTTGTTCATGTTAGTCACTCTATTTATGTTGGTACCGTTGGCATTTCAGCCATTGTCACAATAATGTGGCTGTTGTATTGTTGCATAGCAACAGCAGAGCGAGCAGCAGAACATCTTTTGAATTATGAAATGTCAAAGCCCAAATGAACTTTCTTATCACATCAAGAACATGTTCTTACGTCTCATGAAGTATGAATAGGCCTTAAGTATTAAATTACTTTATACAATCTTTACTGCGTGACTGATGAAATAAAAGTCATATTTGGATCAGTTTGCATTAGTCAGTACATTTTCACATAGTGAAGAAAGGCTTCTCAACTGTTTTGATATTGGTTGTTTGCAGATACTTGATACAAGAGCTAAAACAAAGATGGAAAAAATTGCTGGATTACCTTGTCTTAAATATACGCACAAAAATACATGTTTATAAAGACGTGTAATTGCATGATTTTATTCTAGCTGCTCCTGAATGGGCCGAAACCATCAACAACACTCAGAAAGACATCGGGTCCGAGCACACGATGCGCTGTGTGGCAGCGGGAAAACCCTACCCTTTTATCCGCTGGTACAAAGATGGATACATGGTAGGAGTTTTTACATGTCTCTCTAATATTATATTTCTATTGACAGTTTAAAGTCTCTTTTGCTTTGTTCAGTATGGAAAAGGAGAGCTGAAGTTTTCCAGTCTGACCTTTGATGACTCTGGAATGTATCAGTGCATTGCTGAAAACTACTGGGGGATTAAATATGCCAATGCTGAGCTCAGGGTGATTGGTAAGTGCTTCATGCGAGCTAATAACCACAGAACCTATCATTATATTTATTAATAATAATTATATAAATATGCTAAGCTATTGAAACGCTTGCCAAAGTTTAAAAAAAGTTTTCTTTATGAACATTAGTTATCAGTCCGTCAGGCTTAAGTCTATTGGACAAATTGATGGGACTGAAACATGGTGAATTTTGAAATGGGCAGGACTGTTAAGTTCTATAGTAATATTTGGCATTACTGCAGATCAAAAGTTAAATTCTAGGGTTATCTAATGAGATAAGTGAGGATCAGAAATGCAATAGATTAATAAAGACTACTCATGATTCTTCCTGTTCAGCCTGCGCTCCGACATTTGAGTTTAACCCGGTGAAGAAGCAGCTGTTGGGGGCTAAAGATGGCCGCGTGCTGATAGAGTGTAAACCCAGAGCGGCCCCCAGACCTCGCTTCACCTGGACCAAGGGCAAAGAACTGCTCTTCAACAACTCACGGTCTCTAATACTTCTGTGTACACAAACATACTCTGCACTGGCCAGGATTTGTACTGAGTAAGCCAATTTTTCTATGCAGTATTTCTATCATGTTCGATGGTACTCTGGAGATACTGAACGCAACTAAAAATGATGAAGGATTTTACACCTGCTTTGCTGAAAACGACAGAGGAAAAGGCAACAGCACTGGGTATCTCACCATCACAGGTCAGTCTGTTCAGAATATATGTGAAAACTGAAGTTGTTGAAGTAAACAATACTACTTTTAATTTGCATAATAACTAGGTAGTGTTAAGTAGTATTATTGTTAGGATTTCTAATAGCACTAGTCCCTCAATCAAAATTATTGCACAAATCTACAAATTGACAATAAAAATAATTGTACTGGCTCATACCTCCCGTAAGTATTATAGTTCTGACAAAATAATTGGTTTAAGTCAAATGAAGAGTTTAATCCAGCTTCTTTGCCTTGTCTCTCTGTTGTTTCCAGAGGCCACGAGTCTGACGGTGGTGCCCGAGGACTCAGAGGTGCGTGTGGGGGACGACATCATTCTGAGATGTGCTGCTTCGTACGACCCCATGTTGGACATCACCTTCATCTGGGCCGTAGACTTCAGGGTCATCGACTTCAGCATGGAGTGGCAGCACTACGAGCGCGTCATGGTGAGAATTATGCCATTAGTACAAATTAATGAATGGAAAATCAGTTATTATGACTCCAAAACTTTTTTTTTTTATTTTTGACAACTCACAATATTTCTGTCTAATATTTTTTAACTGACATTTTTGTTGTTCATCAGGCAGAGGATGGAGTTGGAGACCTGAGGATAAAAAATGCTCAGGTGTGGCACAGGGGGCGCTATACCTGCACTGCACAGACTGTAGTAGATAGTGACTCTGCATATGCTGATCTCAAAGTTGTTGGTGGGTATTATTTTGCTTTCTATATTTGTAGTCATGCCCTCAATATGACCTTATTCACTACAATTAACCTTATTTTTATGCTTTAGTGTGTCAAGTTTAGTTTATTTGTTGCTTTTTCTCAACCATACCTAAATAAAACTGTGTGTGGAGCCCATAGCCTGTGTTTATTTGTCCAGGTAAACCAGGGCCTCCAGGTGTGATCAGGATTGAGGAGATTGGAGACACTTATGTGAAGCTGGTGTGGACCAAAGCAGCAGAACATAACAGTCCGATCACACACTACACCGTCCAGACCAGGTTCTTCTGGGCTCTGTATGACGACGACTGGAGGAACGCCAGCACATGTAAGTACCACAGGCAGTCACAAGAGGGCGCACTCACATCTCACATTGTACATGCCATGGTTCCACAAGTTATAAATCTTGCCTATATACAATTATAGTTTTTTTATTCAGAGATCTGATCTGTACATTCTAGGACAAGCAATAGCGTCTGCAGTAAAGTTACATTGAGTACATTTAGAAGCTATTTTTACAGTACAATAAAATATATAGTGCTTCAATATATGTGTAAGTGTACATTACTGCTAGGTCCCAACCAGCTATACAGTAAAGACTGTTAATTGAAGCACCATTCAGACAGATCTATAAATCTATTTTTGCAGGATTTCCATATTTATTATTTATTTTGTTTAATTTACTAGATGATGAGACGTAACATTGCACATTCTTGTAATGATTTGTTTTCCCCTTGTACTTTTAGCCCCTACAGTGATTGACGGTTCCATGGAGAAGGCTGATGTGACAGGCCTGTACCCTTGGATGGAGTATCAGTTTAGGATCATAGCCCACAATGAGTATGGAGCCGGAGAGGCCAGTATACCCTCACTCAAGATCAAGACATGGGATGCACGTAAGCTCAAAACAAGTCAACAGGAAATACAATAAAATGCAAGATTACAGTGAAAATATAACAATACTGATAATACACATCAAGCTGAAGAAATGTGGTTAGTAGGGATGCCACCATATCGGATTTTATGTTACAATTAATATGAGAAAAAAACACCACAATTTAACAGATATTCACTATTCTTGTTACCATGACTAAACTTTTCATGGAAATAAAAGAACATTTGACCTGGTTTATAACGTTCTGAATGATAAAATAGTTGAGATCACTGTAACAGCCAGATAAGAAAGGACTTCTGTGGGTGTCTAGATTGAATAGAAATGACTTTTTCTTATGAAATGGTCACGATCATTATTTTTTAGCTCTTCCAATTATATCATGGCCTGAATAATGATGCATTTTTAACAAGTTTCATCTTTTTCAGCTCCTGTTGTGGCCCCTACTGATGTTGCTGGTTATGGAGGAAGAAATGGAGAGATTGTCATTACATGGACAGTACGTGCCTTCTCTTACCAGAATATTTTTCAGTAAAATCTCACCCTAGTAGCACAGAAGTGAATTGTTATGTTATTATCAGGATGTTTTGACCTGTTTTTATCATTCAATTCCCAGCCTGTGCAGCCCTGGTACTTCTACGGAAAGAAGTTCGGCTACATCTTGGCGTATAAACCTCACAATGCGTACGAGTGGTGGTACGAGACAATCTCAGACCCAGAGACCAGGAGGCACGTACACAAAGACTCCTACTTCATTCCCACAGATGAGGACTTTCTGGTGCGAGAGTTCCAGGTCAAAATCAAGTGTTTTAATGTGAAAGGAAGTGGCCCCTACAGTCTCACCAAGATCATCTACTATCCACGAGATGGTGAGGGTTACACTACTGTATCTGAGTCTTTAAAAGTGCACATTGTAACTTTACTGCCAGCTTGTCTCAGTGACGTGCGGTCAGGGGAGGCAGGTGAGGCACTGTCTCAACCGTAATCATGACAAAAAACAAAACAAAACTGTACTTAAAGAAATAT
>JACN01031178.1:0-10616 GCA_000787155.1 Scartelaos histophorus | reverse complement strand
AAAATAAAGGTTAAATCATGACTGTGACACTAAAAGGTTTTGTTGAACCACTTTTTCGTGCAAAGTTCATATGTTCATATTTTACTCATCAAAAAAGTGAAATGTCAAATGTGTTACATAAATGAGTGTCCTCCCTCCAAACAAGCAACAAAACTGTAGCAAAACAAAATCATTTAGTAAAATATACCAGAAAATACTCTTACTGGTATAGCAGCCTACAATACTGATACTGTGTCATCACATTAAACCACTGGGTCTGAGTCCGGTACCAGTCTGTGGCTCATTTTGGACCAGGTCTGACTACAGTTTTATTTTGAAATATGACCGAATTCTCTCTGTTACATCCGCCTAAGATGCTTGTCTCGGTCATGTGATACAATTTTGTGTCGGTCGAATAATTTTATTTTGTCGTATTTATCTGCTGCACCTTAAAGGGAGGTCCGTGAAAATATGATCTGACATTAAACCGGTCCGTGGCTCAAACAAGATTAGAGACTGCTGCGTTAAACGATACTATATGTTGATATTTTTGCACATCTCTAGTGGTGATGTTACTGCTTTACCTGGAATGTTCTTCAGAATGGAACCAGGCCGAGTCACGGGTATGATCTGTGGAGAGGCGAGCCCCACACAAAGAACCCAGTGGGAGTTGAGTGTTGTTTTAAGCCATTAAATTAAGTCCATTGAACTTTATTGATCCCAAAGGAGATTCAAGATATACTGTGTAAAAGCTGCTCTTAAGCTCAAAACAAAACCTCTGTATGCTGTCTGTATTTAATTACAAAGTGTCTTATCCTCCATGAATCTTGGAGGGCACTGTTTGCATGCTAGTTGGCATTAGCATTAGCATGAACGCAACTGCCCTCTGGTTTCATTCATTTATTAATTTATTTAAAAGTATAATGCTCAGTCATGTAATACTCGGGGGCAGAGATGCAAGTACCAGATTCTGGCTTAGTTTCTGAAAGTTGTGGAAAGCTCTTATAAACTCAAAGAGAGGAATAACTTTGGATCACTGCAAACATTTTTAAGACAGTAAAAATCAGGTGCAGCTCCTTTAAACCCCTTCTCTTGAAAAGTTACGCTATCATACACCTTTAATGCACTTTGACACATATTTTATCAGATTTTTGTATAAGATATATTGTATAAGCAGCTCTTGAGTCAAAATAGTGTAATTCTAAATCATTTCATTGTCCAATAATCAGGAAGTGTGCAGTTAGCATGCTAGGTGTTGTTGGCAAAACTGCACTGGTGTTTGAGAGTTGTAAAAAGCTCCTATAAACTCATCATGGTGAATAATTAGAACACTCAGAATGCAAAAAAAAAGTAAGTGAGGAATAAGTTTCGACCTCTTCAAAATGAACTTGATTAACTTGATGATTAATGACGTTTTTTCTATCTTTTTTGTTTTAAAAAAGTGTAGAAAAAGCGTACATATTACACCATTTTCTAATCTGTTAAAGACCTGGCGTTGCGTTTTGTTTCATTCACGCGTTTAAAGCACAAACCCTGCAGATTAAGGCTGTTTTCTTCTCTCAAACTGAAATAAAAAATCTCCGAACTAAAGCTAAAATGAATCCGTTAACTCAAAAACTACTGCTTCGTGACATCACAAGGTGGAACAGAGCGTTTTGAAGTTGGGAAATTCAGACAGACGACTAATAAAGGATTACTCAAACCTATGTGAATGAAACAAAACACAACTCCGGGTGTTTTATTATAACGTGACCTAAAGCTCACAACAGAAAATTTTGCGTAATATAGAGCTTTTAAGTCCCTAATCTTCTCTATGCATGTGCCAGTTTATTCATTCAATAATATTAAATAAACCTCACATAAGCCCTTTAAACTGTGTCGGCTACATTTCTGTCTGACTTCCAGTGTCCTCGGGGGTATCTACGAAAAACAAAGCGTCAACAAAGCGCACCACTCTGCCTCTGAACTACACTTTTCCCATTCAGCCCTGCCAAATGCTCAGACGGGCCTTCATC
This sequence comes from Scartelaos histophorus, assembly GCA_000787155.1. Lineage (NCBI taxonomy): Eukaryota > Metazoa > Chordata > Actinopteri > Gobiiformes > Gobiidae > Scartelaos > Scartelaos histophorus. The sequence goes on along the minus strand of JACN01031178.1, from coordinate 8,622 downwards.
AACGTCCAGACTCGTAACGGCGCGTGGCCATGACCGGGTGCCGACGACTCTGCCGCTGCTAACACTCAAAAGTTTGGACGGCGCTTTTTTTTTTTGTCTATATATTTACTTCTTTCTACATACAGAAGAGATATATGAAGTAAGATGTATGGAATTATGCAAGGTAAAGGTGCACTGTGTAACTTGTCTCCATGGCGACTAGAATGCTCCATAGTATGACCCTAAACGTACGAATCTCCACGGACACTTGCAACCCAAATTACACCGCTAACAGTACGAATTGATATTTTTGCTCAATAAATACTTACAGATTGGTTTAATGCCATACTGTGGACTACTTAAACCAATGCATTAACATCTCCATGGTAACAGACAGGTTGCGGGACCCCCTCTAAAGAAGTTGCACAGTGTAGCTTTTAATAACTAGACATTTTATATAAAGATTATAACCAAGTCCTGAAATTAGCCACTGTTAGCTATGTCAAAAATATTCAGAAGTATTTTTTTTTACTTTTTTACTTTACTAAATAATTCCATAATTCTTGCTTGTTATATTTGTTGTCTTTTGTGTGTATCTAAAATCTAGAAAGTAAAAAAAAAAAAAGAAACACTGAATAACTGATGTGTGTATGTTCAAACAGCACTAGTCAAAAAGTCAAAAGATTGGACACACCTCTCATTCAAAAAAAGTGCAAAAATATTGAAATCCCAATATATCGTGATACTAAATTTGGTGATACAGAATTGTTATTGTCAGCTGCTGTATCGATACATCAACAAGCATTTTTTTTTAGCATTTTTGTGTGACTGTATAACCATTTTGTTGCTTATTTAGTGGAAGGAAACTTGAGATATTCACCGTTTCGATCGATCATCTGAAATCGTGACAATAACGTATCGTGAGCCATGTATCGAGTATCGGATCGAACTGTGACTGACCCTTTCTTCAAAATTTTAGATACACATAGAAGACATCAAATATATGAAGCATGATGCAAAAAAAAAAACCCCTACTTTTTTAAGGAAAGGGTAACTAATTTGAAGATTTGGTTATAAAACATATACATAGTTAAGGTTTTCTTTCTTTGCTCCATAATTCTGTACATTTTACTTCATATATTTCGTGTCTTCTGCACAGCAAAAAGTGGAGTGTTAAAATTGACTCTCACAGAATCAATTTGAACATTTTTGCAGGTTTTAAATGAGTCCAATCTGTTCTAGAGTATCTGTTCTCTGTACATTTTTTTGGAAATGTTAATTAAGCAACACTGGAAAGTTCCTGTTTAAAGCCAAATGTTAATTAAGCAACACTGGAAAGTTCCTGTTTAACCCCGAAAATCAAGAGTTATATTAACGTTTTGAGAGTAAACGGATAACACTGTGTAGGGTTATCTTGTTTTGGCTAAATAACACACAGAGATGTTTTATTTTTAAATTTAAGATGAAATTATGAGCAAAACTGGTCTTTTCTCACAGGAGTTTGCCAAATTAACACTAAGGGGAGTTGAATGAACACTAGTAGAACTTGAACTAACTTTAACCATATCAACTCAACTCAAACCCCCATTTAATTTCAAGATAGTTAAAATAACAGTCTTTGCGTTAAAAACAACTCTGAAATATTTTACCCTGAAATTTTAACCCTCCAGTTTTTGCGGAAAAAAAAGCATTGACTGAGATGTTGAGTCCAAACTTTTGACCGGTCGTGCAATCGGACTTGAACCTCAGACAGCGATCCCGCGTACCCGCCGCTCATTTAGAAATAATGCCGCTTATTATGGTCTGTAATCTTTCTCCGTGTTTTTCTCTTCCACTAAGTATCGGAAAAGCCGTATCCAGGCAACGTCAACAGCAAGCAACCGCCGGCCAAATGTGAACTTCTGAGGCAGTAAAGTTATGCTGGGGTTTTGTAATAAATTGAGTTGAGATTTTGGAGCTGAGAACTACCCTTGCCCTCTCCCTGTGCAAAGTTTATATCAGGGTAAAACAATAAAACTGCAGGACTCAACGTGGATCTTCGAAAAAAAAAAACAATCTGAAGTAGTCCTTTGGTGATTCCAAAATGAATACAGAAGAAAAGTCTTGACGATTGATAAAGATTTCGATAAAAACACAATTTTTTCAACAACAAAAAACTCAAATTTTGTCATATTTTGTTGTTTTCTGGTAAAGAGTCCACCCCAAATTGATATTACTGTTTTTTTTTTCCTGGAATGTTCCACCGTATGGCATTACCAAGCTAACTTGCAGCTCAGATCTGTGGAGAAGTGGGCCCGCTCACAGTAAGAATTAATGTATTTACAGTAGTTTTAAGGAGTAAAAACACATCTAAATGAATAAATGAAAGATATATTTGTTTAATTTGGTTAATCAGACATGGAATCGTACTCTCAACCTGGTGTATCAATGATGTTTACGTCAAGAGCGGGATTTGAACTTCCAACCTTCCGATCAGAGAACAAACACTACAAAATGAGCTAATATGGTCCCAAAAATGCTTTAAAGTTTAAAAGTATCAATAAGTATTTGGGTACTAATACTTTTGATAACCTAAATTTGAAGCACAAAAGTGATCGCAATACATTTTTTTTGCAAGTGTGTGGACATAAAGGTACTGGATGGAACTTTCTGGAAGTAAAAGAACTTTTTTCTGTATGACTCCATGGAAATAGAAAGTAAAACCATATTTCAGCACATTTCCCATGGAGAAATAATTATGCTTTTGAACTTACGGTTGAAGATTGTAGCCACATTTTCATGGAGACAAGAGAGAAGAGGCTTTTCTCCTGTCCAAATAAGTCAGGTTTGTGGAGATGCAAGCCCGCTCACGGTAAGGACACGAGTTTTTCGGTGCAAAAAATTGAAAAAACATAACAAAACAAAAATAAAGTATGTTTTTTTTGCTAAAAAAGGGAAGTATTGTGGCTTTAAACACACAGAAAAGAACCTCCTGGATTACCAGTGACGCTTTTTAAATTCCTTTCGAAAACACTAGTCATTCTGATGGCAGTATGTAAGTTTTCTGATTGGGCTTGTCTCCACAGCGATGCCATGGAAACAAGCTGGCACCAGAAAGTTACAGAGTGCACCTTGAAAAATAATCATTGGCACATATAGACTGAGGCTATATACAGCTCTGAAAAAATAAGAGACCACTGCAAAATGATCGGTTTCTCTGATTTTACTACTTATAAGTATGTGTTTGATTAAGATGAATGTGCATAGTTCAATCTATAAACTACTGACAACATTTCTCCCAAATTCCAAATAAAGATATTGTCATTTAGAGCATTTATTTGCAGAAAATGACAAAATAACAAAGACGTTTTCAGAGCTCAAATAATGTGAAGAATAGAAGATCAGCCTCATTTTAAAACAACACAGTAACGTAAAAAGAGTGAGAAATCAATATTTGGTGGAACACAGCAGCGGTTTTATCCTTTTCCTCAATAAATCAGATTTGGTTCAGCAAAATGAGCTGAGCTTGTGTTGGATTCAACATGTAGAGATGCTGATTTCAGAACAAAAAAAATGCAGTGGTCTCTTAGCTGTATATGGAGATTTTTTCCATATCAGAGTTATTTAAAGGTTCTACATAGGCTCTGTTTAGATGTTTGGAAATATATAGGGATGAGGACTTCCTTTGGGCTCTGTTTGGCGATAGTAACTGACAAAATTTGGTAGAACTGAGAAAATAGCCCAGTGCTCTTCATCTTCTATATTTTTTGTGTATTATCTATTTTTAAAAAAGATGTCACTGTAACGTTCTTTTATGTTCGACAGATCGACAGCTGCAACAACCAGCTGCCTGTAATTGACAGTGAAGACACAATTAGATTTCCATCCCCCGTGGAAATCTCCGGCAGGTTGTGAAGACGCTGCTGCTGAATCCACAGTTTTATCACGTGTCTAGTGTCTGGAATTATTCGCTATCTGCATGTTTTATGTAGTATTAGTACTGTAATATTACACAAAAATGACTCTGGGTGAGTTAATGTTGTTACCTCCTCAAAAACAGACCTAAAGTTGTGTTTCGTTTCCTTCATATGTGTTTGAGTAAGCATTTATTAAGAGTCTGTCTCCATCTCCAAAGCTCAAAATGCTCCGTTCCACCTTGTGATGTCACGAAGTGGTTGTTTTCAAGTTAACAGCGCCTTTTACCTTTTGTTTAGTAGAGATTGGCAATTCCAAGGCTGAAAGCATCTACTGAAAGCGCAAGAAGATTAAAAATAGTGAAGTTCCTGTATTACCACATGACATCACAAGGTGGAACTGAGTGTTTTCAGTTTGAGAGAAGAAGGAAAACAAAAAAAACATCTCCAGGTATGTTTGGGATGAGGAAACAACATTAGAAAATAGGTCAGAAAATTGGGAAATACGGCCGTAAAAAAAAAAAAAGATAATTTAAAAAATTACACGTTAAATTTCTATTATATATTTTGTGTGCATCCCTGATTGAAAATACCGCATGGATCGACAAATCTGTGAATAGACATTTGCCACCAGCGCTTTTGCTATGACAACACAACCCTGTTCCACAATCCAATTTTGCACCTCGCTGGAACACCAAGTACCCACACTTAGGAAAAAAGCAACAACAAACAAACAAACAAACAAAAAAACAACTGTCCTCGTAATTCCTGCCATTGGAAATAGTGGGAATGGAGCAGCCCGTGACTCCAGCCCCCTCCGTCTGATTGGTGCATTGGAGGAATAATGTTGATGCAATGCAGCAGATTTGGGGCTATGGCACATAAAGCAACGAGCAAATATGCAATCGCTGTTTCTCACTCAATCTGCTCCTGCTTTTCTCTCATTACACTGGAAAGGCTTTATTACCTACATACTATCTTTAAAATACAATTAATGGTCGTATGTTACACAAAACTGACTCTTGTGTCATATTAGAATGTTGTTACCTCCTCAAAAAAAGACCCGGTGTTGTGTTTCGTTTCATTCACACGTTTGAGTAATACTTTATTATTAACAGCTTCTTTATTCTTTATTATTAACCGCTCCTTTTAGCTTTAGGTCAGAAGAGACTGGCAATTCCAATGATCCATGATCCTAGTGAAGGTGCAGGGAGTTTAAAAACAAAAAGTAATCTAAACTGAAAATCCACTGGACGTTTTAGTATAATAAAAAGTGGCAAAAGGAGAAATTCAATATGTCAAATGGACAAAAGTTTATTTGGTCGAATATGTTTCGCAGCTTCTTCAGTTCTGGGGTTAATAAAAAGTGTATAATAAAAATATCATTATTACAGATATCATAGTAAATATCAAAAACTACATACCACTGAACTGAAGATTGATGGTTCAAATCCCGCTCTTGAGTCAATGGGAGTCAGAGTCAGAAGGAGACAATAGAGCCTCCTGGAGCACTTCCTGTTCAGCATGCAGCGGCTAATCCGTTAGCTATGTCCATTTATATATATGTCTATGTCTTATTCCCAGTGTCTGTGTGCATTGGTGTATGTATATGTGTGTGTGTGTGTGTGTGTGTGTGTGTGTGTGTGCGCGAATGGCTCTGAGTGGTTTCTTAATGTAAAGTGCTTTCAGTAAAGGTGTAAAAGCGCTGTATAAAACTGTGACCATTTACTACTTACCATAAACTTCTTGACAGAATTACAAACACAAACAGCTTAAGAACTAAAACGTCAAACAACTAAATGACTAAAAATCCGATATGATCCAAGATTATAAACCATTCCTACAATCCATTTCCATACACAAGCAACACAGATTTCATATACCAGGCACAGTGTCCAGATGAGCACCGCTGGAACTTCTCAACATTGAACCACTCCTGGACGAACGAAAGATTACACCGTCTCCTTGTACCGATAAAGTATAAAATTGAAGTAGCTGTAGCAGATGCGTAGTACTGTACTTACGGCACTGCTGGGGTCGATGCGTGGCCTCTCCATGGCGATGGTGATGCAGTTGAGGAAGATGATGATGAGCACCACGTGGTCGAACATCTTGTGGGTGATGATCTTGTTGCACACGTTACGGAACCTGCGGAACAGACAAGAGGATCGTTCACGTGGGACCAACTCGAGCTATTTTAGAGATGATATTTCATTTGCCGTTTAGGATTATAATAATTCCTGCACTTTGTTCAGAGTTGAGGTGGTCAGCAGAGATGTTCGGTAAAAGAAGGCTGGAGAAGGAGGGCTTCCTGATTGGCGATAGCTAAAGTTAAGGTTAAATATATTCAATTAAATATGTTAAATGAAGTGTTTTCGCAGAGAGAAAGAGAGCGTTTGTTACTTAAAGATGGACTTCTAACTTCTAACTATGGATGCAAATGAAACTACAACATCGCGCCAGGTTTGTGAAGTCGTAGTGTATTGTTTTGGAGGAGGGTTTGAAGAGCACATGGGAGAGATCGCTAAATTACTCAAACATGCATGGATAACATCTAAAAAAAGGCATGTTTTTGATGAAAGAACGTTATAAAATGGTATAAAATAAAAGTTTTTATTGTATTACAGATTCTGCGCTGACAGATATTGCAGTTTTATAATAGAATGTATACGTTTTTTTGCATCTGAAGGACCTGTGACCCAACCTGCTTTGTTCTATACCTCAAAAGCACATTGAGCCAGAGCAGAATTAGTTAATGAAACGTGACTTTCATTAGAATTGGCACAGCGTTTAAGCTTGAACAACAATCAGATCTGAATTAGCACGAACACATGTATTACAGTGCGCGGTACAGGACCAGTGGAGATGAGAGGCTGCAGATCTGCTTTGAAGCTCGCTATCAGACACAGGGCAGCAGGGGACATCATTATCAGCTCCGTGGACTGTGGCCTGCAGCGAGGAATACACGCTCCGAGGAGGACGACGCCAAATGAAAGAAAGGGCTTTTATGAAACGACGCTAAAACAATATCGTCCAATTGTTCGGTTTTGGAAGAAGACGTGTTGTTTGTAATAATGGGTGATATATCTGCTAAACTATTGCACTGGTCCTTATTGATATTTAAAACCAATATTTAAAAAAAAAGTGTGTGAGCAGAGCCAACTCACTACACAGCAAATTCCCTCTGATCTGGTCAAGATTTTAAAACTTATATCATCTTGTTTACAGATTTATTCTCTACTTACTAGTTTTAACATTGCTTCATTCTAGTCTAGAGGCAGTTTATTTTAAGATAACTTGTCAAGTAAAATGATCTGTCCATGCAGCAAGATAATTTCACTACTTTTAAGCAGTTTTTCTGATAGATTTAAGTGTTTAATTTAATTTTTGCAGTGTGCAGAACTGACGTAGCTTGACCCAGTGGCCTCGCCTGCTTATCACCGTGGAGATGCTAGTGTTTGTTCGGAATGTTCAAAAGTACTGAACTTCAAGAAGCAAACGATGTCAATAGTCCGGGTTATAAGCCAGATAAAACTAATGTATACAGAGGAACATTCAAGATCGAGGATTTTTGAAATACTTGAGCTCATGAGAATAGGCTCTACATCACAAACGAGGAAGACATTTGCAAAGAAACATTTACAACTTTCGGTGGAGTTACTAACGCTGGGCTCGACCACCAACTGTGATGTGTATGGTTGTAATTGTTGATTAGCAAAACATAACGGAATGCTACAATGAAATGTAGATGAAGAAATCTGGGACAATTTCTCATTTTTCCTAATTTTTTTCTCATTTTTGCCAAACTTACGACCACCCAAAGTCGTAATCACTTCTTTCCAAACGTCTTCCCGGTTTGTGACGTAGCGTGAATAGAGCCTATACATCTGGTCTGGCTTCCGTTGTTGCGATTGTCCTTTTAACCAGTGGTTCTGACCAATCACAGGGCAGTGTCGTGTTACTGGGCGGAGCTGAAGGTGAAGCGCAACCGAAACAAACATGGCCAACAGACTTAGCGAGCGTTTGTGGACAGCGGAAAGATGTCGGCGCAACAAAAGTTTGATTTTTTTCATCTTCGAGTAATCATATTCAAATATTCGTTATGACGTTCCAACTTTTCCCAAACAATTTCAGACTGATGTGTAGTATTCAGAGTGCTACAGATATTAATCACGCATTAAGCAGGCAAATAAAGAAATTACATCGTAAAGTAAATGCTACTTCACAAAAATCTGAACACATTAACCCTCCTATCCCTTGATCAGAGCTGTATCTTGTGGACTCAGACACCCTCCGGTAATGAGAAAACCATATCCATCGGTTGTGGTTAAGGAGGTGACAGATGCTCCAAACGTTCCTAATGTTCTTCATAAATACTCTCGTAATGACTCTGCATAAAAACATGGAGCGGGCATCATTATTTTGACATAAACACAACCCCTTTTTATTATTACGGCGCTTTAATTTCACCCTAAATCTGCTGCTGCTTACACTGCTGCTCAGCCTGACCCAGTTTGGCTGTCTGCACCGAGATAAATATGCATCAACTAAATAAAAATATGCAAAAAAGTAAGATGATGTCGCCTACTGCAGTCATATGGGGTCGTGATGTGTTTGGTGTTGGTTCGATTCTTAATTCACTATCCCATAAATACATACAGAATCTTTGTCTGTTTTATGTATTTCAAAATGTATAATTAAAAGGTAATCTACTTGATCTGGTTCATTTTCAACAGTTTGCAGTTATTCC
>KN512082.1:6942-20651 GCA_000787155.1 Scartelaos histophorus | reverse complement strand
TATTTTAAATTGCAATATTAATCTAAATTTCTCTTCTGCATTTTTTAAAGATAAAAATATATACATATGTATACACAATTAGAGAATTAAGTAAGTACAGAGCAACAGTGAGTTTCAAAGGCTGCACTAGCACTGATTAATGATGTCTTTAAATCGTCACTACCTAAACCCTTGCACCTTCAGCCAGAGGTGTATTTGAGGATTAAACCAACTGTATTTCAGCACTGAAATTTGTTGCAAGCTTAACGATAGGATAATCATCTTAAGACTCAAAACACCCAAGAAACAACTTGGCGATCATGTCCAATGCTTTTGCAATTAAGAATACATCAACATTACAGCATTATTAAGAAAAAGCTAAGAAGAGATTACATTTTTAATACAGATGCACAATTAAAGTATAGGTCTTATTAGTTACCACAGAGAAGATTATCCCCCAGCAAACTTTTAATAAGTTTATTTTATTTGTTCATGAGAAAAATTAATGGGGGAAAAAGTACTTCCAGAACCCCAAAGTTGGTGGTCACTGTTGAGCTCCATTCATAAGTTTTGTAAAGTACATTTTTCGCCACATCTGCCCTGGAGTAGACTGAAAGAAGTGCTGACCACCAGCAAAGACCACTCAGCCACGGTTACCTCTAGAACTTACTACTACAACAATTCACTTCTATTAGGCATTAGTAAAATGCCCACAGATTATAAGTAGTTTACCTTCCACAGATGCTCCTTCATTGGGTTTGGAGTACCCTTGACCTTTGGTGATAATGCGACGAATGATTCCCCGATCTTCATCTTCAGTTATGTCTTCACCATGGAATTCAAAAAGTTCAATCTAAAATGGAGAAACATTTCATGGTCATCTTGCAACACAGGTTAAAGAATGGTGTTTATTTTCACATTCTTCGTCATACCTCAAACACAAGGGTGGCATTAGGGGGAATCTTGGGCGGACTCCCAGCCGACCCATATGCATACTCGGGCTTACAGATGAGCTGACTCAGTTCACCCACTTTCATAGTGGCTACACCAATATCCCACGCCCTTATCACTTGACCTGAAACCATATGATAAAGTTAGAGAGCCAGGGCACATTTAAGTCACATTGAAAGGGTTCATACTGCACGATTTTTTAATCTCTGCTATAATGTTGTTTCCTCATCATACGGTTTCATTCACACATGTTTAACACACAAATTCCTCCAAACCATTTAAACGGAAAACATTCCACTTTCTGACGTCATGTGAGAATAAAGCTAAGTGCTCCACTGCGTTTTAAAGCATTGATCTCTACTGAAAAGAAGTTGTTAACTTGAAAACTACCTGTTCATGACATCACAAGGTGAAACAGAGCATTTTGATCTTTGGAAATACAGATAGGCTAATAATACATTGAAACTCAAATGTGTCTGAATGAAACAAAACACAATCCCAGGTATGTATTACATGAGGTGTCGACATGCTAACATGACTTAAAGCTCACAGCTCAATTTTGCATAATATATGACCTTTAAGACCAGTGTGTGCATGCACTAACCTTTGCCCAACTCAAAGGAGAACTTCTCTCCCTTGTCTCTGCTCGAGTCAAAGTGAGTTCCGTCCAGAAGTGTGCCCACATAATGTACAAAGACTTTATCTCCAGTCATGGGTAGCTCTTCGCCTGTGCCTTCCCGTTTCACCAGCTGGAGAAAAATGTTACTTTTTTCAATTATTTAAAATATGCCAAAAAGTAAATCCTGGATCAATCAATCAACAAAATTATTTTTGTAGTTGATTAGTCAGCATGAGCCTATTAGATCCATTATTAAATTATATCACATTATATCAGTTCTTATGATTATTATTTGATTACTGCTATTGTATACTGAGACTTTTCAAATACATATTCAGCCAAATAAAGGTTCAAATATGGTGACTGAGGGCTTCTTTGATATAAGATGGGCTTTAGAGTGCATAATCCAGATAATGATTATAATTACCCCAAATATGTCATTGACAATATATCCCTTAAGCAAGATTATTATGAAAAAGTCTAAATGTACTACAATATTGTTAAAACTACAGAAAAAAACCCCCAAAACTTTAGTAACTAATTTGAATCTGTAATGAGTCATACCATTTATTCAAACCTGAACAGTTGAAATGTCATTTTAACACAAAAAAATAACAGAAGGATCTTCAATGCAAAAAAAAAACAACTATCCAGGGTAAAAACTTAGAAATTCTTGTTCCATATGTAATTTATTATACAACTGATATAGTAACCATTGTGAATTTGTGACGGGACTGTAATGATCAATATTATTAAAATAATTACAGTGCATTTTTTGAAGGTTAAAAGACATGAGGTAAACCTTGCTGCTTACATTTGTTGATGTTGACACCTATAAATATCACATCATAATTGCAATATCAGCATTTAAAGATTATCTCCTCTGTCAAGTAAATTTACTTAAAAGACAAATACATTTAATAAATGAATCATGTTTATTAAGATATGATGACTTTACATTTACTTACAAAATGTAGAGGGATTGCCCTAACGTCATTTGACAAAACATTTTTAAATGAATATGTGAGCCATGCGTGGGTCCTGACAGATTAGATTTTCAGTATACGTAATGAATAATAAATTAGCTTCTGTAGCTCCGTTAGCTTAGCCTTGCAGCCACGATCTGTAAACAACCCATTTGGTAACAGGTAAAGCTAACCACATCAACACACTGCCTTATTGCCATTACCTTTAGCACCCCCCCATCCTTCTTCGGCGTGATGTCCTCTCCTTCCATCGGGATCGTGGCCAGTCCTTCTTTCGCCTGTTCGTCTGCAGTCATGGTCATTGGGATAGTAGGATTTCCTCCGTATGCCTCGTTATCTGACGCTTCCTTGCTAATATGCTAAAGCTAACTGGTCAATACACTTGTAAACTATGGGTACCTTGTGTGGCTGGCCACAGCTATAACCCTGACAAGTAGCAATCCACTAGCTTATAATGCTAGTACAAAAATGCTATCCCGACAGCAGAGATCCGGGTGTTGCTGTGCAGCGGGCAGCCGTGTGTGCAGACTGGCGTCGGTTCGGGTCACTTCAGATCCACGTTGTGTCTGTTGGCATCAGATCTCTGCGTTAAGAAGGGCACAGAACTTTCCAGACATTCAAGAAAGAGCGAACGGAGGAAACGCGCTAGGGACGCTTCTTTACCTCACCGGCGTAGTAAAAAAGGGCGGTCACAAGATTGCTTTCGTAGTAGGAAGAGTTCTGTAATACCGGAGTATGTGTTTCACAAAAACAAACGCACAATTTATAGCTAAGCTTTGATTGGCTGGTTTCAGAACACGGAGCTGTCATTTGGCGCGGGTATTCAACAGCTTTTGGTGCCTGTTTTGGCCAAATTAAACCTGAAGATCGCATTTTAGGAAATAGGTAAGTGACTTTACGACAGTTCCATGTGCAGTTGAGCTAACATGTCTTTGTAGATGGTTAAATAGAAGGCTATATTTGTTATACTTGTAGTCGGTTATACGAACGATTTAGCCAGTTTCTGCTTGCTATATTTTACTATTAAACCATTGTCTAATCCAGTAGACTAGTGAGAGATGAAGCAGTTAGTCTAGATTAATGTCAGAATGCATGCAGGTATATCTTTAATGATTATTAATAAATCAAATGCTTTAATAATACAAAAATCTGTTGCTTTGTAGGAGGTCTGAAGAGCATGGAGGGAGGCAGGACCAGTTTTCCATTTCCATACCAGCCTTATTCCATCCAGGAGCAGTTTATGCAAGCTCTGTACCGGGCACTGGATCAGGGCAAAGTGGGCATCTTTGAGAGCCCCACTGGAACGGTGCGTGTCTGCAAGTTGATGTATAGGGCTGCAATAACTAATGAGATTAACTGTGTCAAGTAAATAACACAGTGATGCACAGATGGAAGTATTAGACACAATAGATAATCATTTGACTAATTCACTGATCAAAGCACACCTCTTGATTTTCCACTTAACCCTGAATTGGAATTGTGGGCAAAGTGTAACCGACTTGGCAAAAAGACATGGCATTTATTTACCAGCAGAACTCAATACATGTCCCATATCTGTGGTGCCCAACTTTTTTTTGTCTCAAGTTAAGTTTATTCTCATGCTCTGTGAACCCTCCAATTGATCTTGGAGTGTTTTATTGCTAATGTATTACTATGTACTTTTATAAGTAGCTTGATTGTGTTTATGTTCTTTTAAAAAAAAATCTCATTTCTTTTTTCAAAGGCAAGTTTAAAACTTTTGTTTCAATCCATCTAACCAGCGCTATATTTGTTCCTTCTCCAGGGCAAGTCTCTGAGCCTGATTTGTGGCGCGCTCAGCTGGCTTAAAGACTTTGAGGAGAACCGGAAACAAGTAGCGGATGTTCTGCTCCAGAAAGGCCAGGCCATCCTCTCCTCCACCTCCACCCAGGCCCCTGACAGTAGCTCCACAGAACCAGACTGGATCACTGATTTTGTCCAGAAAAAGGCTCAACGGGATCTGGTGTCAAAGCTCAAGGAAAGACTTGTCCCTGAACCTTTTACAGTACAGAGCCAATAACATATAACACTAAATACATGTATTTATACATACTCCTTCCAATAATAGAGTTTAAAAAATGTGTTAAGTAACCTATAGGACAAAGTTGATTTCTATATTAAATTGACTTTTGTGATGTGCTTAAAATATATATTTACCTAAATATTCACACAAAATATGCATTTTGAGACCACAAGCGGTTGAAGAATTTTACCCAGAAATAACTTGATAAGTTAAAGTACAACAGTTTTCAGGTGATGGTTCTGCCACCTGCTTGTCTTACAGAGATGTTATTTTCCTGCCTGGAATGTTTGATATTAGACATGTGTATCTGGCATTTATTAATTACAGGAGTACTTATTGTTAAAAAATATCTTGAAAAATATTGCATTCTTACTGTGAGCAAAGTCACCTCACCACCGATCTAACCTATAAGTTAACCTTGAGGTGCCTCCTGGTCTGTTTTTGCCATACTATGGAACATTTCTAGTAGTAGATTTCATATTCCATCATCTGCATTGTATAAGTGTTTTAGCCACAATTTTAGTTTGATTACCTGGTCCTTAAATGAGGAATGTTTTGAATGAATGTTTTGAATTAGGAAAAGTTATTAAAAATTTTAATATAACAAAAGTCTATTGAGACAATGCCAGTTAAGTTACCATCATGTGACTGTAAACCTCCAGTAATTCAGTCTTTTGTAAAATGTATACTTGCTCCACAGGATGAAGAAATTAAACGGAAGAAGAGAGAAGAACGTCTCGAGATGATCCGAAACAACGTTCAACTCAAGTTTGCCATGAAAAGAAAGGTGAGTAAATGCATATTTGCATATATACTATAATGTTTAAAATGGCACAGTAATACTACTGACAATGTGTCTTTATTTCTCTAAGAATGAGGAGGATGAGGCATTTAAGCTGCTGCAGTTGAGTAAAGAAGAACCAGCAGGGGGGGCTGGAGACAAAGAAGATGAGGAGTTAGTGGTAGCAGAATATGAAAGTGACGATGAAACAAAATCTAAACACAGGTACATTTTTGTCCCAAATATCCATGGGTTTCAGGGTGATGAAACTCTAACACTGTAGTAATAGCAATTAACAATTCAAAACTAAATTGAATCTTCTGAATGGCCAGCTGTTTAGCAGTAAACATTTCTCACTCTGAAACCCATGGATAATTTTTTGTTGGTATCTACTTTCATTATCCCATTATATTCTGTATACCCTTCCACGCCACAACATCTGTAGGATTGTCTCTGATCCCTATCTCTGTAGATTGCTTTCACAAATTTCAGTAGGGTTATTTTAATGCATAATTTAATATGGAGGGGCTGGGGCCTATATAACTGCATGTTCAGTTCACGGTTTTCATGTTTCATGTTAGAATTTCAGAAATTAAAAAATCATGCTTGTATGATTGAATAATACCACCTCTTTGCTGAAAAAGAAGATATTACAATCCATAAAGTTGCTAGTATTGCTTGTTTTCAAAATGTTGTCTCCCTGTTTAGGTTCCATGGGCTCTATGATGATGATGATGATGAAGAGCTGGAGGAAGAACATGTTACAAAGGTAGAAAGGCAGTTATCTTCATATGTGTGGAATGACTTGGACTGTATCAAAGTCAAGTTCATATGATGAGTTCCTGTTTCAGATTTACTATTGCAGTCGCACTCACTCTCAGCTGGCTCAATTTGTGCATGAGGTTCAGAAGAGCCCCTTCAGTAAAGACATCAGTGTGGTCACACTGGGCTCTCGGCAGGTACATGTATATGTTGATTAAATAATTTTAAAGGTAAATCAATATGATAAACACTTGTACAATAGGTCAAAACCTCTGGCTTAAGTAGTCCTGACAAAGACTAGCACTAGAGTCCCAGAGTGCTACATGGTAGCTCTTGACTGGTTTGGCATTGAAAAAAGGCCAAATACAGAGAATGATTTTACCTCATAAGGAAATAGAAGTATACTTTAGCCTTTTGAATTTAATTAGCTAGCATTACTTAGTTTTGTCATAAGAAAACACTCACACATCATTCTTTTACATGCCAGAATTTATGTATCAATGAGGAGGTGAAGCGTCTGGGGAGCATCCAGCGCATCAACGACCGCTGCCTAGAGATGCAGAAGAACAAACATGGTGTGGGCTAATCAACCATCTATGCTAAAACACAATCTTTATTCACAGTCTTAAGCTTTCCCTTTGTGTTGATAGTGAAATATGACCCTGAGGACGAGGCTAAGCGGAGGCGGGGCCCACCTAAGGCTGTGTGTCCCTTTAACAAAGTGTCGGCTCAACTGCAGATGAGGGACGACATTATGGGGAGTGTCCATGACATCGAGCAGCTTCTGAGGCTAGGGAAGGAGCTGCACTCATGTCCATACTACGCCACCCGCTTCTCTGTACCCCCCGCACAGGTACAGACCTTTAGAGCGAAGTTATAAAGTTTGATCAGACAATTATACTTGCACCATGTGACTTTTTTGGTGAAGGGTATGATACCTGCTTGTCTCTTTGGACTGTTATCTATTTTATTCAATTAATGGTGAGTTGATTTGATTCCATACTGTGGAACATTCCAGGCAAAGCAATAACATATTCATAGTGACAGTTAGGTGTTTGGCCCTCTACCAGAAAAGTTAAATAACATACCTTTTAATATAACCTCTATATAAGAGTGATCAACAATGTAACAAATCTGCCAAATCAATATATGGAATATAAGAAGGCACATTCACCCACGGAGAAATATTGCAGGATTGCCTATGTAGAATCATATATTCTCTATATAAGCAATGTGGAATCAGAAAGTGCTCCTGTGCACTGTCAAAAGTTCTACCACCTTAGCTGTACAAAATGTTCATGTCACACCCCACAGTTACCAGCAGAGGGCATAAGACACCTGATCAATTCTTTAGTCTTTATTCTTGAGTCAGAAAATCAGCAATTCCAATGCAGCCATATTTCAGCTGTATCCCCTGTTTAGTCAGAGTAGTCTTTTCAGTGATGCATGCATTGAGTTAAGGGGCAGGTGAGGATCAGTTCTGCAGTTTTGAACTATAATCTGTATAATGAACTATAATCTGTATAATGAACTATAATGTATGCTGTGCAAAATCTTGGCAGTTACTTTACATTTACATTTTTAATGAAGTAGTTTATCCTAGAAAATAAGTTCACTCCTCATCGCTGCACAGGACTTGTAAATACAACTAGCTACTAATACAACAAGCAGCGGCAAAAATCACATTTTCAGTGGTAGTGGATTCTTGACTGTCATTGCAACAAACTTTGTGCTAACTGCAAGGAAGCTACAGCTCGAAAAAGCCACTAAGAACCACTGCGTTATTTTAGTAAACATTGTCTTGCGTCTGTGGAGTGTGTAAGAGCTGTATGTAAATCATGTAACCCTAGAGTGCTGGCCAGTCAGTTATGCTAGAAGCGTAAGGAGTTCGATTGACAACCTAACAGCCAATAGAAAACGAGGTAGCCTCGTTTATCTGGCTTCACCACATCCGCCGTTGATGAATTTTCATTCTTTTTGTTTTGGTCATCATAATTACAAGGCTGCTACATGTCTATAATGCTATCACTGACAATTTGAGACAAAAAAATCCTCCATACAACCTTTAATGTCCCTGTTAAGACTATATATTTGTCCTCCACAGCTGGTGGTATTGCCATATCAGATGATCCTCCATGAGGCCACCCGACGTGCTGCTGGAGTCCAGCTGAAGGGACAGGTGAGTCTTCCCTCTCATACATCTGTACAGGGGCAGGCTACAGTGGTTTACATATAGGTGGTAAGTGTATAAACTGAAAAAAGTTATACTTACCTAATTTTTTGATATATTTCAGAGTAGCAAAAAGGAAATTGAAATATGAATGTGGTGATTGTGGTGATCGTAATATATTATGCGTTAGCAGTTAACACACCAAGTGTAATATCAACTCTTTAAAATATTGTCTCAGTATTGTTAGCAGAAATGCAAAAGAAAAAAGGAAATTTTGTCACTATCACTATATTTCTACCCATGTAACTGTGTGTGTAGGTGGTGATCATAGATGAAGCCCACAATCTGAGTGACACGCTCTCTTGCATCCACAGTACTGAACTCACAGGAGCACAGGTAAACGGGAAGCCTTCATGACATAATACAATATGATCATTTCAGATGTAGGGGGGATTTATTATGGGGGATGTACTGAATGGAAAATGACATTGATATTTTTGTTTAAGTGCTTGGTCAAGTTAAATTACTAAGATGTATATTTTTTGTTATAGCTTTGCCGTGCTCACTCTCAGCTTACCCAGTATTCTGAGCGCTACAGGTAAGTTTCCATTGTTTTAAATAGCAGGAGAATATGCCATTGTAACTGACCTGTGGTGTGTGGGTGGTTTTGACACTAGGAGCAGACTCAAAGCCAAAAACCTCATGTACATCAAACAGATCCTGTTTGTGATCGAGGGGCTGGTCAAGGCTCTTGGAGGTAAGACATTTTTAATTTTGGGTACTATATTTTCAAATTGTGAAAGGAGGAGGTAATGCTGTTTGTTACCTACTCCTCTAACTAGTTCATAGTTCTCAGAAAACATTGAAATGTCTCTAGTATCCACATGTGTGAGGTTTGCAGGCACAGCTTTAGAACAGCTTTTAGTTTTCTATTTAGTTTTATGCCATTGCACACACTTTCATCTTAAAGCTCAACATAGTATCAGAATCATTATTCCAGGTTTCCCAATGATAAATGTTTAAATATTAGTCACAGACAATGCTCAAAAGTAAGATTTTGTCACAGAGGGCAGTTTTTCCAATGTACCAAGTTTTAAAACTCCCTGCATGGAGTTTCCCTGTATCTATTGGTTTTCCTAGCCTTTTCCAGTTTCCTCTACCATTAAAAAAAAATCTTTCTGTAGGTAAAGTGGGACAGAATCCACAAACTCAGTACACCCAGACTGGTAAGCACAGATACATGAACTTGTGAATATTATACACAACTTGGGTTCACACATTCCTGTTCTATTGTTTTATTTCAGGCACAGAGATACTGACTATTAACAACCTCCTTTTTAAGGCTCAAATCGACAACATCAATTTATTTAAAGTAAGTGCTCTAATCCTGAATTGAACCTTCTGTTTAGCCTCGTGCATTTATTATAAGAGGGTCTTAGAGAATCTGCTACAAACACAAAACATGTTGATTATGTTGTCTTACATTGTGTTTTATATATTTAGTGTTAGGTCCATTAAATGACTGTCAATATTTTTTTATTTTAGTTATACAAGAACCTGCAATAATTACTGTATTGGCAAAATCATATTCAAAACCTTATCCAGGGATATCCAATTTTTGTGTTACAGTTTAAGTAAGTAAGTAAATTTAAGTATTGACACTATGACCTGTAATATCCTTAATTATCTTCCATTTACATTGTTTAATAGATCACTCTTAGTATGTGATTAGCTTTATAAAATCACACTTTTAGAATGAGAATGTTAATGTGACTATATTGTACTGGAATTAATTCATCTTGTTACTGAAATGGAAACATTTGTCATTAGTTTGTATGATTATATTGTAATGTGTATAATAATTACAAATCTGTCTAGTAGGGATGTCAAGAATATTGGGTTAAAGTCTAAAATGAGATTATAATAGTTGTGAAAATGAACACTACAAACACTTCTGTCTTTTAGCTGCAGAGGTACTTTGAGAAGAGCCTGATCAGCAGAAAAGTAAGCCTTATTCTCGCCCTGTGTACCTATCTCTCAACCAAATGCCACTGCTTTACACATAATTCTTGTGTGCTCAGCTAGGGGGCTTTGTGGAGAAGTATGGAGGTGCAGGAGTGAGTGTGCACACCCAGAACCCCAACAAGGAGAACCGCCGCATGGACGGACTCAACCGCTATCTCCAGAGCCTGCACAGCAACCATGCACAGCCAGGTCTATACAAGCTAACTCTCTGTGGCTTAAAGATACACTATGTAACTTTTCTGGCCCGCTGCCTTTTTGTCTCTTTGGAGCTGTTCCTGCTTTGCCTGGAATGTTTCACAACTATCGCATTAAACTTCTCTATCTGATCTGTGGAGAACAGACCTCGCTCACTGTAAAATTGATTTTTTCTCAGGCACTTTTAGTAATAAAAAACTCCCGTAATTAAATAAATGCTCGTTAGATATTTTTTTTTCCACACTTTGGAACATTTCAGCAAAGCCATGACAAGAACACACAAGAATAGTTAACTTGTCAACTGGAAGTGTTTCACAGACAGAACTTGTTTGTTGTTCAAGTTGGGTGCCAATGAGAAGCCTAACTGATAAGGTGCCTACCATTTATTTGATATTTTTGTATTTGTCAGCTCCTTCTATTTGTCTTTTTGTACAGTGCCCTCACCAGAACAGCAGGGGGCAGCAGAGTCTGACAAAGCTCTCTCCACTTCTCCCATGATGCAGATGGAGGGCTTCTTCATGACCCTGACCAACAGTAACACAGATGGACGTGTGGTGCTGCACAGACAAGGTACTAACCAGAAAATACAGTCTAAGACAGACAGTAGGCTGAAGGAGATGTTAAGACTGTTCATTATAATCATGCAGAAGATTATAATGTGGTTTTGACTAAAGCAACACTGCAAAACTTTCTATATACTCAGTTTTGATATTGAGGAATCAACGCAGTATCTAATGCTGATTTCAAAAGACCCTATTCACACTTCCTGCAAGATGCGTGGAAACATGTAGATGACGATTTCTGGTGTAGTTACCCACACTGAGCATATGATAAAATCATGGATGGATATGCCAGTCTATGTGATCTTATGCTTGTTCTGATACAGCTCAAGATCATTCTAAAGTTATGCAGGAAAGGTTCATTTCTGTCCTATGAATCTTGGTTCGACACTGGTTTTAGTACTGTTTAGTATGTTTTTTTGTTTGTTTTTTTAATAGATTTAACAACCCTTCCATGGAGATATGTTTTATGCTACACTGTGGAAGAACATTTCCTCCAGGTCAAATAACATGAAACAGAAAACAGAAACATGTTTCTGTTTGTTTATGGATAAGGAAAACATTTTATGCCAGTTTAACCTTCATTTATCAAAATAAAGATGTTGAAAGGAACTGGAATTGCTTCTACTTGTGTCATATCTGATTCCCGTGTCCAAAAAGGAAGAAAAAGTCAAAACTTGGCAAGATTTATAATAAAATCTTGAACAAAAATGTTAAAAATGTTAACTACATTTTAGTGAAAAAGTATTGTAACCTACTGTGCCATACTTTTGTAAAATAAAAAAAATGTTACCTGTTGTTTTAATGTCTACCAGTGGTAGATATAGGATAAGTCTGACTGGTCTTTGCAATCCTTGTAATATTTTGTCTGTGTTTGTGTGTGCAGCCACTCTATCAGAGAGCAGTGTGAAGTTCCTGCTGTTGAATCCAGCCGTGCACTTTGCCCAGGTGCTCAGAGAAGCTCGTGCTGTGGTCATCGCTGGGGGCACCATGCAGCCGGTACCAGAATTGTTTTGGAACTTGAGGAAATGCATATTTATAATTCAGGACTTAAAAATCATGCTTTTGTTTAATGTATCAATATTCTATTTCTTTTAACCCCCCTAACATAAGAAGGAAAAAAACAATCTGGCCAATGCAAAAGCACATCTGGTCACATACATGCAATTTACAAAATAATCAATAAAAAATAGTAGGACTGTTTTGACGGATTTGTGGATTATAATTGTTGATTATATTATATTTTATATTATATTTTTTTAACAAACTTTTTGCTATTGCCTGCAGTTACCATATTTTCTTTTCTAACTTTCCTATGTAACTTTGCTAGTGAGAGGACTGCCACCTGCTTGTCACTATGGAGATGTTATTGCATTTCCTGGAATGTTTCGCAGTATGGCACTAAATGCATGTACAATATGCCTTGAAAAACATCCATCTCGGGCAGTTGTCCTGGTGTCTCATTGGAGTTATTAGTAATTCGTATAATACACAAAACTGCAACATTTCCATGGATTCAAGCAGATGGCAGACTTTCCATCAGAAATGTTACATAGTGCACATTTAATTCTATATATGTTTATAGGTTTCAGACTTCAAACAAGAACTCCTCTTCTCTGCTGGAGTGGAGGAGGAACGAATCACTGAGTTTTCATGTGGTAAGCAATTTTTAAACCCAGAGATACATTTAGCCCTCAAGATAAACTTTTTAATATTCTGTCTCCTTTGTACAGGTCATGTGATTCCTCCTGAAAACATTCTACCCATCGTCCTGTGCAGCGGTCCCTCTGGTCAAGAGCTGGAGTTTACTTTTCAGAACCGAGATTCTCCAAGCATGGCACGTGGTATTTACTATCATATCAATCCTACCAAATACTTTGCATCTGATGTCATCAACTTTTCCTGAAGCCAACTAGAGGCACTGTTCTATCTGAAGCTCTGTTACTAACGATGCATTTAACCTGAACTTTGTTTGTAAACACAATTTAACCAGAAAAAAACTTAGTTTGAACTACAGCAGGTGAGATGATTTGTGCCCTTAAAAAGTCTCTCACACATAAAATTGCAGTCACAGGCTAGTTAGCATTAACAGTTTTTCAGCCTGTCACTCTCACCTTTTTTGTTGAAAATCAAATATCTAACAGGACCACAAATGCTGAAAAGATGTTGTTAAAATCCATTTTGTATATTTTTTCTGAACACTTTTTTGCACTGTTTGCTAATGTGTGTATTGTGTCCCCATGCAGAATCCCCAGTGTAATGTCAATGCAAAGGATCTACAGAAACACTATTATACTTAATATATTGTTTTGTTTGTTTCCAGATGGATGAGACGGGACGTGTCCTGTCTAACATCTGTACCGTGGTGCCTGGTGGAGTGGTGTGTTTCTTTCCTTCTTATGAGTATTCAAGGAAGGTCATCTCTCACTGGGAGACCACTGGAGCATTAGGTCGTCTGGCTAACAAGAAAAAGGTGAGGGATCGACAGCATGGACCTGTAATTACATTTCCTGTTTCTTTTGGGGGTTTTTGTTTTGGAGTTGTGTTTTGTATGAATTATTCTGCATATTTATGTCTCATACTATGCTTTCTTGCGGGTATTATGTTGTAGATCATTACATTTTGTTTATTATCAAAATG
>KN512079.1:12731-48268 GCA_000787155.1 Scartelaos histophorus | reverse complement strand
AGTGCGGCTGCCCTCTTGGGTCTCACAGATATAAACTCCATCATCGTTGGTGGTCACATTGTGGATGGTGAGGCGCCTCAGGGTGCCCTCCTGCTCCATACGATACTTGGTGTTCTGCTCCAGTTTGGTCTCCTCCATGAACCAGTTGGTGTTAGTGATGCTCAGAGGGACTTCACACAACATGGTGGCTGAAGACTTCTCCTGCACTTCCACATCTTGCAGTTTCCTCCTGAACGGAACTTTAGGCTCTACAAAACACAGAACAACATCATTTGATTTTGACAATAAAGGGGTTGTGTATAATAAAAAGATATGAGTGAAGGATGTCTATATCAAGGTTTAGTGATGATTAGTGTGAAAAGAAGTGCCAGACCATTACCAACCAAACACTAAATTAATTCATAATTAATTTTGTTTCCTGTCTGATTGTTATTGTTATACATGTTATTTTACTAGAACATGACCAGGCCTATTAAGAGTCAAGTTGCAAGAGATGCAAGCCTGCTCACAGTTTCTTTTTTTGTTTTTTGTCTTTTTGGGCTAAAATGTTATGTTCTATTAAATGCCTTTAATATGACACAAAAAATACACCTAAATAAAAAATGCTTCTTTTTACTTATTTGGAGTTTAAATTGAATATTTGAGCTTGTAGGATTGTCATGAATCAGAATTATTACCTTTAGTTCTTCTCATATTGTTACTTGAATAAACACAATTATTTAATAACAGATTAATCTTGACAACTCTACAAATGAGAAAACAATATAATGTCTGAGTAAATTCTGATTTGTACTGGTAGTGTGTGTACTATGAACTATGCGTTGGGGATGGTATTTCAAAGTGCTCTCCATGTTACAGCTTTGGATGGTTGCCAGCACTAGTAGTACAGGAAAGTGTAGTACATAACTATGGAAAGCCTTTCATTATAATTTTTTGGAAACAGGATCAACATTCATCAATTATGCTCTGCTGCAGTTTTAATGAGCCTATCACTTCTATGCTTCCAGAGTTAGGTTGTGCTCACTATTTTGGTACATCCATTCTGATCTGATACCATTTCACATTAAAGGTCCTATATTAAGCATAATTGACTCTTGTGAGCTTTAAGCCATGTTAGAATGTTGTTACCTCTTCAAAAACATCCCTAGAGTTGTGTTTTGTTTCATTCACACATGTTTAAGTAATCCTTTACTATTAGTCTGTCGACATCTCCAAAGCTCAAAATTCTCTGTTCCATCTTGACGTGAATGAAACAAAACACAACTCCAGGTGCGTTTGAGATGAGCAAACAAGATTTTAACATAGATCAGAAGACAGTATAATATGGGTCCTTTAACACAGCTCTTCAGTCTCAAGTAAACAAAAGGCTTCACTTTATCCTAGAAACATTAACTGTATTAGATCATCACTTTTGCAATGTTAATGCCAATGTCATAAAAAACACACATCCAGTATACTGATTTCTCAATATACATAATAAGTAGGACTGTATTTGCCACTTGGATGTGAATACTTTTATGTCATTTTTGGTATGTGCTTATCATAACTGTATTTAAGGAGTTTAAAGGAATTTAAATAAGAACTAATCGTGGGCGTGGTCACCCGGTCTCCATAATTAATGCTGTCAGAGTCGATTCTGCTTTTTGTCCGTAAATCAAGATAAGAACATTAATATCAATTCTTGCATGCACATAATTTTTACAGTGGTATTTGGGAAACAAAGTACAAAACATAAAAAAATTATAAATTCAGTCCTAAATATGTTACATTTGTTTTTGCTACAGTTTTGCTTTTTTGCAATGCTTCCTATATAAACACATACACCGGTTTCCAATAAGACAATACAAGTTTTCAAGATATAAGACACTGATGATGGCATTTACTAACATAAGAAATGTTATCCTGTCCCATAGCCAACAAATGTTGTCTAAATGAGAATATCTTCTATTAAGCTTGATGAATTGCTACTGACTATTTCTATCTACCTCTCATAATAAAACATGTCTAAGAAACCTCCAATAATTCACAGAAGCCTGATAATTATAAACAACAGACAGCAGTGGAAGTTAGCAATAAAGGGCAGATATTACACTACTTTCTGATCTACGTTATAATGTCGTTTCTTCATCACAAACATACCTGAAGTTGTGTTTTGTTTCATTCACTCATGTTCAATTGTTGCACCTTGTGATGTCATATGTTAAAACAGGAACTGCTCCGCTGTGTTTTTAAACTCCATACACACTCACTAGTCACTTCACTCAGTCATTCATTCATCAATCATCAATCATTTCAGTTCTTGAATTGCCGATCTCTGCTAAACAAAAGGTAAAAGCTACCCGTTAACTTGGAAACTACCACTTCATGACACAAGGATCACAA
Organism: Scartelaos histophorus; assembly: GCA_000787155.1. Lineage (NCBI taxonomy): Eukaryota > Metazoa > Chordata > Actinopteri > Gobiiformes > Gobiidae > Scartelaos > Scartelaos histophorus. The sequence goes on along the minus strand of KN512079.1, from coordinate 45,886 downwards.
GGTGGATCAGAGCATTTTGAGACAGACTAATAATAAAGGGTTACTCAAACATGTGTGAATGAAACAAAACACAACTCCAGATATGTTTTTGATGAGGTAACAACATTCTAACACAGCTTAAAGCTCTCAAGAGTCCATTTTGCATAATACAAGACTTTCAAAGCAACGTTCTTGCCCATGGGAAGTCACATTAGCGTCAGTGCCAAAGTGCTCTGTAAGTGAGTGGCCATCTTAGACTGTGCGAACTACTCATCACCAGCAGAAAATAACTGCAACACAAACCCTCCACCGCCTCTACCCCCTCCCCCACCCCCAACTTCACCCAGAACAGAGGCGACTCAGGCAAGTGCTGTTGTGAGAAAAACATACATGGTTTAAAAGCTTCAGCATGGACATAGGCACTGATTAGGAGGAATTACACTGGTATTACTGCATAATTGCATTTACTTACAACAGACATCCTTTGTATATTGAGTTAGACCCTTTAGGAAGCTCTCTAGAACCATGCACTTTAAATAGAGTGTTGATATAATAGATAGAAATAATAGTGTCATTAAATCTATATGTAGCTGACGGGTGGGAGCAGATATGGGTCATTGGTGGTATGCTAAAAATGGTTTAGGCTCTAAGACTGGACAAGTTAAATGTGGACGTGCTTTAATACAATATAAGCAATTTGGAAAAAGATTCTGGATAGGACAGCAGATATACAGTTAAAACCTAGTCTTTAAGCAGTATATGTCAAATTTAGTTTCTTAGTTTTACATTTTGAGACAACTTTAATTTCACAGTAACAGAGGTGAAGTGTCTGTGAAGATTTCTGTCATATGTAGGACTTCTGTTTTTACTTAGAAATAGAATCTATCAAACAATAAAATAAATTACTCTGACACTTGATAGTCACTCAGTGTAATCTGCAAATCTGCTTTCGACCTTTACCTCTTATCACCATGTCTGAACTAAGTGATTAACCAACAAAGCTTTCATGAATAAAGTACTATCTAGAAAACACATTTATTTACCGGTACTCATTTATTAAGTCTGATGTGCCTTCTATGGACATGCAAATGTTTCTGTGGATGAAAATATGGCCATAATGTTGGAGTTTTTTACTTGTATAATACACTGTAGACACATCATCAATTCAATTCATCTGTTTGCTCTTTTAATAATTGTTAACACAACTTTGATTAAAATTATTGTGAATGATTGTTTTTTTCCATAATCCAGCAGCTCTACATCACCTGTCAAAGCAAGTAGAAGCATCAGCCTCCTCGTCCTCATTGTCTCCTTGCTACAGGTAGAAATATTTTCCCCCCAAAAAATCATTGTTTCCCTGCATCTCCTCCAGCAGTTCAGTTATACTTCTAGATACAACAAAACTCTTTTGAAATATGTTCTCATCCTTACCTTTGACAGTGACCAGCACAGCGCTGTAGGTTTGTCCCGCCATGTTTATAGCGTTGCAGGTGTAGAGGCCGTTGTCAGTCTGTTTACAGTAGAGGATCTTGAGGATGAAGTTCTCTGCCTGATCTTCATAGATGACATGTCTGCGCCCTTCGCTGATGTTACTGCCGTCCTTTCTCCAGATGATGTGAGGTTTGGGGTGCCCGGTGACGAAGCAGCTCAGTTTGGCGTGTTTACCCTCTGTGACGGTGCATGTGCGTGTGAACACGCCTTTGGGCAGCTTGGCCAACATGGATGCCCTCAGCTCCAGCTCCAGACTGTCAGCGATGGAGGAGGAGGTCTTCTCTTCAGTGCGATAAACTGCAATATCCTTCTTCATTTCTTCTTTGCGTTTCTGAAGATGTGACAGGAGAGAGGTGGAGGATTTGTCCAGGGTGAGCTGCCGAGGATCTTGAGAGTCAACAACGAGAGCAGCAGCGGCATTGGCACGCCCCACTGTGTTCTGGGCTCTGCAGGTGTATGTGCCACTGTCTAAGTTACGCACACTTTGGATTTTTAGTGTACTGCCGTCGCTCTCGTTAATGATCTTGACGCGGTTGCTTTCACCCAGATAGCGGCCATCTTTTTCCCAGTCGAAGTTGGCATCTGGATGTGCAGCGACTCTGCAGTGGAAGACCACATCACCCCCCAAACCCACTCGAGCAGACGTGGGCTTCTCCAAAAACACTGGAGCTCTCTGTGCCATCTCCGCAGGTAGAGCCACTTTGAGGGTGACAGCAGCGTATGCTTCTCCCACAGTGTTCTTGGCGCGGCACATGTACTGGCCGCTGTCCTCCAGGGTGAGTTCGTAGATGGTCAGGCGGTACACGTCTCCATCCGCCACAGTTTTGAAGCGGCCTCCAGACTTGAGCCGGAGTTTATCCTTCTCCCAGGTGACAAGGGGTGTGGGGCTGCCCACGATGGTGCAGCTGAGCGTTGCATCTTTGCCAGTGCACATGGAGAAAGCTTTGGGCCTGGTCAGAAACCGGGGGACACCACCAAACAGGTTAGGATCCATTGTGTATTGTTCCTGTAATTAAAGAAACAGCATTAAAATGTGAATATAAATGTGTATAATACTCACTGCAGCACAGGGAAATGGGTTGCTGCACAGTTTACAATGAAGGTTACTGGCTGCAAAAGAAAGTAACCTGCCCAACTAAATTATACATTACAGAATTCCTTAATGTGCAACATTATAATATAACTTATGTTAAAAACAAAATGACATTTCATTCTTAGCACTTAAGGCCGGACTTTCATTGTTATTTGTAAATAAGAGCGTCAGTGATTCTTTCATTAAAGAAAGATGATACATCAGAAATACTGTCTTTTTGGTTTGTAGATTTCTAGATGAAGATACAACCTGTCTCAGTGAACATTATTTTTATTATTTTATTTGTATTTGCTAAAGCTAAAAAGAAGTCAAATGTGGGTCAGCTTCAGCCCCTCAGACTGATGTGTGTCTCAGAGGAAAACAGTGTGGGTGAACTGTGAACCTTTATAATGTTATGAAAATAGACATAAATCCTGAGTGTGGCATTTACAGCTGGATGTCAGTGTCAGTCAGAGGCCTACAGGCGCCCTATAGGCCCGGGGCCGCTCTGTGGGCCTGGCTTTGCGGGCTTATGTGATCACTTTAACATTAAAACAATGCAGACCGGTCATTATGGGTAATTAGAAACATTAATTACAACATTCTAACTCTATTGTGCATAACAAGGTCACGCTGCGTGGATATGTGCCTTTCACAGAGTGACATTTGTCAGTTTTGTCACCTCTGTCGCTGGAGCTGCCTGCCCCAAAAATAACCTCAGCTGTCAGGGCCCGTCTCTGCCCATGGCCATTTGTAGAAGCAGATATCAGCTGTGAGATAAAGCAGACTCTTCAAAACACGCAATATCTATAGTGAATGTGAAAGAAACACTACTCTAAACTTAATGTAACTTAATGTAAATTTAGATTACTTAAAAAAAATATAATAATAATAATGTAGGACCCACTGGAAAGTAGCTAATGGGCTTTAGTTTGCTCTCGAGAAGAGTTAGCAGAGCTAATAAATGAATCTCTGCGCTGAAGGCCCGTGTAAAAAGTGCCAAAGCTGAGTTACCATACAGGCCTGACCTATCCAGAAGTAAATCGAAACAACTTTATAAAATGCACTAACATTAGTACAGGTAAAATATATGTTACGAAAGAAACATGAATCCAATACAATGCTTCTAAATGCTTCACCTTACGTCCTCTTCAGCCGCGCAGGTAAATCAGGTGGGCTTCAGTTAGCGTGTCCGTTTATCCGCTTCCAGATGTTACAATCCCGCCGAAAATATGTTGTTTCCGCTCAAATATCCGTGTAATGGTAGTAAATCCAGATAGTGGAACATCCCCCAGTGCCCTGCAGTGGGCGGCTGACCAGACTTATTTTTTCTTTCTTCTCAGGGGCCTCTGATGCCAATAGCTGACGTGCCTACTTTGGAGCTGCCTCTTTTCCAAAATAGACTTGTCATTTGCCACAGAGATAGAGCCCAGAGCAGAGGCAGGACACGGAGACAGTGTGGACCACACGCCTGTGCACCACCCGCCTGTGCACCACCCGCACACTGTAGTCTTTGGGCCTAGTCTAGTAGGCCACTTGTTTTCTTGTGCAGTGTCAGGAGTGCGTGGCTGCATGCAGATTAGTTTAATCTAGCCTACCTGGCTATAACTTAAGTATAACTTGGTTAAAAAATAAAAATAATAATAATGATGATAATAATAGTAATAAAGCAGCCAAAGCATACTGTCTTAACTTTCTTAAAAGTCTAAAAATTACATCTTATTAAGAAAATTTCAATAGGCAATAGACTTGGATATTACCAAGGGGTCTTAGGGCAAACCTTCACCCATTTTGGCAGAGTACAAATGTGGTGAGTGAATGATAGTTGGTGGTAATTAGAGATGCTGTTGGCTCCAATGAGCAGCCACTTCTCTGTCATTCTGCCCAAGGACAGCCTGGTGGTGCAGTTTACCATCACCAAGTATGATTGAACTAATCATGTGTTAACACTTTGACATTGAGTCTGCAAACAGGTATTACATAAGACTGGTGTATTATTGTTCTTTAACAACAAATATAGTTTATGGCAATTACTACCTATCCATATGTAGAGATGTATGCATTAGAGTGTATAGTGTGTGTATAATAGGTCTGACAATGTGAGTTTGGCCAGCTGGTTGAATCAGCTGTTCTTCCCGGTTTACAACATGACATCATATTATGGACAGGCTTAATCTTTTATATCATAGTTTAATTATAGCTTCCTGGACACCACGCCACTTCATAAAACTTGCAGTTGTTCAATAATGTCCAGTGCTGTGTTACATTTGACTAATAGTCCTATCTTACAGCCAGGTCCATGCCTTTGGCCTCACCCTGGAGCAGAGCAGTGTTTTGTCAGTGTCCCTGTAGCGGGCTTTTCCCCAGAGTGTGTGAGTGACAGGAGCAGGTCGGCGGCCCCTGATTTAAACAGCAGAAACTCTAGCACAGGATAATCCAGTGGTACTGCGCCTCCACTCTGCCCCTGGCTCCTGCACAGGCTTTCCATCAGTGTGAATCAGAGGTGTACAGTGACAAATGGAACATTTCACCAAACTCCACTGACAGATTACAAAGTTGATAGACATCTATCAGCAGGTTTTAAAACAATTACTACTGTGATTCCTTTAACATATGTGTTGTCATATGTAAGATTTCTAAGGTTACAGCTCCCTGTTATGTAATATTCAGAATGATTTCCCATTCAGAAGATATCATATTTTGTTTTAAATTGTTAATCGCTATGACAACTGTCCTACTTTATCATCAATCATTCTTACACTAACGGACAGTTTGCAGTATCATTTATTTTCTTTCATCTTTCCAGTTGGATCTATGTTAAATGTTTTTTTTAGAAGAAGAATTCAAATACACTTGTTACTTAAAGGTGCAGTACACTATGTCACCTTTCTGGTGGGGCTTTGACCTGCTTATCTTCATAGAAACAGTGTTACACCAAATGGCATTTAACATATCTACTTTGCATTTATTAAATTGCTTGTCTTAAACCAGTTTTCTATCATGTGGAAAATTCCAGAAAAAGCAATGACATCTCTATGGAGACAAAGTGGTGGTGCCCCTCAACCAGAAAAGTGCAGCTTTAAGTAAACCGCACACTGATTGTTCAAACTTATAATATTTTCCTATATGACAAAATGACATTATAGCCTTATGAAACTGGCTGTGTCTTGTTGCACTTTTTTGTTTTATAGCATATCTGTATTGTGTTAATGTAAAGAGTGGCCCCTGATTTTATTATCCAACATATTTTTAATTAATAAAAAGTAGCCTTGCCTAGAGTTCAATATGTTATATTAGAGTCTCATTCCACGTCTGGAACACCTAAGCAGGGAGCTTACACCTCATCTCCCGTGCAGTTAACAGAGAAAGTATATGAGTATAAACATGAGATACTTTAACTTACATGGCCTTTAGAATAACCTCACCCATTGTAATTTAAAACTAAGCTGGTATCATTTTCACAAACTACGTAAATGTCAGATTCATTTTGGCTGTTACCATGAACAGCCAGTAGAGGGCAGGAGAAGATCATAAAATATCACACAGATCACAGACTCCAGTAGATTTTTTTTAAATGTTTTTATTCTCTCAACTCAAGTAAACATCACATCATTTCAGCCACTCTTAAAATGATTAAATACACTCCAAAGAAGATAGGTTTGGCTCTCTACTCACACACAGATAACACGCCAATAAAGCTGTGCCCAAAACTACATATTTTGGCATGTCAGACTGTTTTCGCTAGTGTTTTTTTAATGGAATCTAAGGACAGACAAACAAACAAACAATGTAACAAAAAAAAAAATCTATTTGAAAATGTAGCACCTTTTCCAGTCACAATGATGTCTGACTGGTATAATGTCGATATAACACACAAAAGTCCATCTTGAGTTACAAATCTTCCAACAATGTACATATATTATCCACTGCTCTTGTTGTGAAAATAAATTGCTGAGAAATGGCTTTTTAAAAGTGAGCAAATCCTTAATACGAAGGCACTGCTTAAATAAAACATCACATTGAGGTGTACAGAGACATGTGAACTCCACCAGTCAGTGTCTACAGTTAACTCACTGTATTTGTAATATTATGTGACTCTTACAAACAAGCAGTCACGACACTTAAAGAATGAACACTTTGACAATGGAACAACTGACAAACACAGATTTTCCAGAGGTTATGCCATAATTGTATCAGTTATTCTGCGTAGACCCTTTAAAAGGCCATGTCATCACAATGTTCAAAGTTACAGAATGGAGAGAAAATGAAGTAGACCATAATGCATTTTCAATAAATAACTGACATCAGATGCAAATGTTAATAGTTTATCATGACCAAAAGGATGAAACGGCTTTGAATTCCCAATATGCAAATGCCAGTAGCTTTGCTTTTCTATTACAATGGATGAAAAAAAAAATACTGTTTATAGCCACAAAATTGTATTTAGGCTTCTCAAAAAGTATTCTGTGTAGTAGCAAATAATCTAATAGAAAACATAAACTTAAAAATCCTGTTGTGGTGTTAACATTTTCTTAAGAAGCCTACTATTTTCAGTAAACCTAAAAATTATTAATTTAGCTGACAAAAATATATTAATAGCTCATATTAAATAAACAAACTGGGCTCTGATATCACTCACATATTTATATCATTTGCCAACATCCCCTCTGATATTTTATGACTGAAATGATATTCTGAGACTAATCCCAGTTTCACCATTGAAATCGCATTATGTTCCACTCCAGCTACCTCCACTTCAGAATCAGTATATTTGTTTTCTAACCTTTAAAGTGTCTATACAAAATGACAAAATAAAAGTTAAGTCATACATTTGATAAAATGAATGAAAAACAAGTGTCCCTTTAGGTGAAGTGATATTACTTTGAATGATTTGTTAGTAAATGTGTTACATGAATTAATTACAGAATATTTTGGAAAGAATTTTTCACTATTGATTGAGATATAAACTCTTACCATATCACCTCCAGTTACATGGGGTCAGTAAATGAATAATGACATTCTGTTAATTTGGATCATACAATTGAACATTCAACAATCAAATAATATAAATCTCTTTCTAATAAACTGGTATTCTGTGTTATGGATAAATTGTTTTAATCCTAAACTATCCTAACATGCAGTGATGTGTTTTTGTTGTTTTGTTTTGTATTTCTTTTATATTCATAATAATTAAACGTGAAAAATACAAATTGAAAACATTTTTAAAGTGGGTGGTGAAAGTGGCGTGTTTAAAATTTTGAGGTACGTATTTTAATTTATATAATTTAAATACTTTGCCAATAAATAGTCTGCTTGTCTAATTAAATAACTAGGGGATAGATAATAAATAAAGCTAGAAAGAGAAGCAAGAATGTTTTTTTGTTCTTGGTAATGTTAGCAAATACTGAAAGATACCATAGGTGTAAACAATTCCACCTTGAAACTAAAGCTAAAACAAAAACATGTGTGGGGACATATTCATGGGATTTGTAAAAGCAATCACACCCTGTTTTTAGACATTATTCATTCTCTTTCGCATTTTTTCTTTCTCTCTTTTTTTTTTTATAAGGAGCTCTGATGCATAGCTCCAAAAAAAGCATTTATCAATACAAATGTACAACTGACTGTAAAAAGGTGTTCAATGATGCTTCTTAATCTGTACACTACAAAAAATGTATCTTATTTACACATAATGACATAATTAGAGGTACAGAGACTTTTTTCCACCACCAATGAGGTATCAAAGGAGGTTGATGAACTGGTGTTAAGGCAAGAAGCTGGCTATCTTTTTTCATTTCAAGATACACTAAGTAACTTTTTTTCCTGGTGGAAGCTACCTCACACGGCTTGTATCCATAGAGATGTTGTTGCTGTGCCTGTAATATTCCACAGTAGTGCATTAAACATATCTGTCACCATGGAGAAAAGCGGGTGACGCCACAAGGCCAAGTCACAGGTCAGATCTGTAATGTGGCAACCCAGCTCGAGTTAAGAATGTAAAATTTTATGGTATTTATGAACAGTAAAAACACCTGTAATAGAACAAATGCCAAATAGATCAATTTAATGCCATATTGTGGAATATTCCAGGCAAAGTAGTAGCATCTTTTCTAAAAGAAAAGCAGATGGTAGACAACCTACCAAAAAGTTACAAAGTGCACCTTTAAAAACATCTTGCATTAATTGGTGTCCAAACTTTCAGGTACGCAGCAGTTTTGTTTTTTGTCAGTTTAGTTAATACTGTCTAAAATAAATATTTTCTGATTGCAGTAGCAGCATCAAAGCTTGTACGTTAAATCGAGTATGATATTGACCCATGCATGTAGTTTTTTTATCTGTACTTTTCAACAGACTGAAATAAAAAGATGAAGTAAGACGTGGAAGTGTATTTACAAATGATGAAGGTTGGACATGTAAAAAATAGTTTATCAAAGATTAGTTAGATGAAAGAAATTACACACTTTTTGAAAACCTAATTGCAATTCCTATTTTAAAACTTTCAACAAGACATACTTTTCTGTTTCACACTTAACTTGACGCAGTTTGTACAAGAAATATGGCATACGATTTTGGTGGAGAGGACGGAAGACAAAATGGTTTCCCTGACGCCATAGTCTGCCATAGCTGGGGCAGGGCAGGGGCAAAAAGGTGCAGAGAGAGAGACAGTGGTTATCATAGTATATAACTGGCCCACCCTAATGCAAGCTTTCGATGGATGTCCAAAAACAGGTCCATGCTAAATCAAGATCTTCTAAGGCCACGATGTTCACTGAAGAAAGTACAATGTAAACACTGCGAAAGAAAGAAAAAAAAGACTGATGATATTTGTTTAAAATATATTATGTAACTTTTCTAGTGGAAGGTTGAAGACTCTCCATGGAGACCTGCTTGTCTCCATGGAGAGTCTTCAACCTTGCTTTGACTTGGTTGTTCCATAATAAGACCTTAAACTTAATCTCCATGGGGACATCATGTCAGTTTATAAGTCAGGTCTGCGGTGGAGAACGCATGCAAGTGTTTAAGGTATGTTTGGGTATATTTGGTATTTTTTGTTGTAATAGCACCTGTAATTGAATAAATGCAGTCTGAATAATTGTAATACAATACTGTGGAACATTCCAAGAGAAAGTTGTGGACCACTCATCAGAAAAGTGACATAGTGCATCTTTAAGTGAGTTTTGGAAGTTGGCATACCTTATGACATAAGGCATCAGCAGCTACCCCCAGCGTCCTGTTTGGGAGTAGACCCACTGTTGATTTCTTGATCATCTTCATTTTCCTCCTCATCCTCCTCTCTCCAGCCGCCGAGGTGCACAGGAGCGGGCATAGACAGGCTGGTGCTAAGACCACCTGGGAAATATTACACAGCTTTAGACTGGAATATTAAAGGATGCTAGAAGTACCCAGGGATGTGACAAGCTCCTGGTTTAGTTTTGTAAGAAGATGTTTGCTACTTTTTTCAAATACTTTTGATGCAATCCTTCTTGTCATATTTCAAAACATTTACTCTTAAAAAGGAACTGTTCAATACAGTAATTTCTTCATGTTGGCTGCCCTGAAACTGGGCAAAAGATCACAGTCTGTTTTGACTCTTTGGATCTATGGTTAGTTAGTAAACTAATTTTACTGCTACCAAGAGTTAAGTCTTAGGTTCTAGTTATAGCAAGCAATTTTAGGACTTTTCACGATTTAATGGAAATGGTCCTAATTTTGTGTCACTCAGATCTCTGAAACAGATTAAAGGATATCACCATCACTACTTCAAATAATACAGTCAGTGCATTTTGACATAGAAAAGTTAGTAGTTAAAAGTTAAATACCAGTGTGATGGTGAGGATGAAGATCTCTCATTGGCACAGGGTTCTGCCAATGTCCTGAAACTCTCTGAGGGTGAGAGGTCTGCTGGTGGAGCTGGAGAGACAAATGATACATTTGAATAATATTTACTATTTACTAATATCAAACTTCATCATAAAAAAACTGGTGCCTGAATTCTAAAATAAAATTCCAGTAAATCACCTCATGCATGTATATGGCATGGAGGCTCATCTCTGCTGAGGCAAACTCTGACTGCAGTGCGTTGCTTCTCGTGCGATAGTCACTCGCTGTCATACTGATAGAAAATATTGTTATTAATTTACCTCATTAGATGATCTTCTAAAAACACAGTACCAGATGATGCTTTGCATACCTGTCATTGTTGGTGTGTGCGCTGTGATACATGGTGCTCTCGGGGTGGATGGAGGTGGGCAGGAGGCCGTGGGAGCGCCCTCTGCTGGTGTGTCCATGGAGCTGCGAGGTGGACAGAGAGGCCAGGACACTGGCAGCAGCTGAGGCGGCGGTGCTTGGGGGGATGAAGCGGTGCTCACGGCCCTGAAGTCCAGACGCCGTCAACATGGGGTGAGCCAACACACTGGCCAGGAGGTTATCAGGCTACAACAAAATATACAAGATAAACAATGAAGTAAAGACCCGGAATCAGAAAATTGTCATTGTCAGTTAACAAAATTCACAAACTATTAACGTGTTTTGCCAGTATGATGCAGTATAAAACAATGAATAATAAAAGGTAAAATATGAACTATGATAAAATAAAAAGGCATGCATAAAAAATACAGCATCAGAATAAAAATATATATACATTTGCAGTACATCTAACCAATATAATGTAATGTAATGGTTGCATTATTTACTTCCTTCATTTTCACTTCACAAACTGAATAGGATCAAGTTCATTCTATTGGTAAAAGGCAGTACGGGCAAGATTTAAGAAAAATGTGTGTGTGTGTGTGTGTGTGTGTGTGTGTGTGTGTGTGTGTGTGTGTGTGTGTGTGTGTTTGTGCCAATTTTTATCATGAGGTAAGAAAATAAGGCGAACCCATTCGCTAATCATATTTATACTGGACAAAGATAAAATGGCAAACATATTTTTGATGGCCTTATGCAATTCATACTCATTTGTCCTGAAGGGGGCAATATAACAATGAATTATTGTTTAATTAAGAGTAATTTATCTACACTTATGGGTAATTTTACAGTCCATTTACTTTTTGCACAAAACTTGAACCTCAACCAAGACCTTCAATTTAGCAATATATTAATATGTTACAAAATATATAGAAAGATTATCTTTCTTTTCTTTTTCCTTTTATCTTTTCCTCACCAGGAGCACTGGCGAGATGTAAAGTCGGCAGAGCTGCATACGTGTGTACTTTTAAAAGCTTCAATTTATACCAGAGGCAGCGGAGCTGCTCCTGTGACACCAGCCAGTGTAGTCTTACATTTAAGCACGATTTTAAACACGTTTTTAACATTGCTTATACACTCATTGTTTATTGAATGAATTATGTTTCACAAAACAAAAGTTGATAACAAGAGAGACAATGTTTTGTAGCATTAACAAGCCGAATCTGTGCTCGCAATTAATTATGCTACATTTAACTTTGTCTGCACCACACGCCTTTTCATTCAGAATTCGTTCTTGTAAAGTTGCTGTCTGCTGTCATAAAATGTTTTATATTTATCCTCCACTGCTGTAAACCTTGCGTAGTCCATCACAAGTCATTTGCCGAGCTCCTGGATGCTTAGTGCGTAGTGGTTTTAGAGAATGTAGTTTGAAAGGGAAAGTTTATTTCAACACCATGTGTTTATTTCCCGTCTTGCCTTTGTTAAAAATCCTAGAGATGCTCCACTAACGCTGAAAAATTAGAACTCCAACCTAATTTGGATGTGTGTATATCACTGCTGGTGTAGATTGTCCGACTGGTTAAAAAAGCGATACTTGCGTGTATGCTGCGTGTATGCTGCATGTATGCTGCATGCATGCTGTGCTGCTGCGCTTACATGTTGATACTACTTGGGTGTAAATTGGGGATAAGCCCATACTCCATCTTCCTGATGCAAAAATCTATTTAATATAAAATTCCCAGGTAGGGGATATATCAGGTATTAAACTAATAAGAACATACAAGACTTGACCTAGACTTGACTTGAGGAGTGATGAGAAATATGAATTTTTGACAATATTGGCAACCCCTACTGCTTAATGCTGGTCTATTTGTCTGTTAGCAAGATACATATTGAAATAGGATTGGCAATTTAGAATGTAATGTGCTATTTAAAATCCATATTATGTAAACTACTACATACAAACAGTTCAAGTAGCTTTCTAAAACCATTTCTTACCCCCGTGACCCCGGATTCGTTGGACTGCAGGGAAGTGCAGAGTGGAGCCTCGGACAGAAGCTGCTGTGTGCTTGGGCCGCTCAGTGCGTCATGATGGACCTTCTCCTTCAAGTGGCTGATGAACACTGAGCTCTCCTGAGGGGGCTGCCAACGCGGGTTCTTTATGGTGAAGTGCATCAGGGACAGCTCCGTTTTGCCGTTCTCCGCCTGCTGGTAAATGGAGGCCTCTGTCTGGCCCTCAGACATCCACTGCAAGAAAATACATGGGGATCAGAATGATGACAAGTAATGAGCCTTGACATAGTAATTAACAATTTAAAACTTAATATTATTACTAATATTAAGAGGAAGCTGGAACATGTGAATACATAAACAGCATAGAATAGCGGTTCAAGAATATTCGATTCATTGATAATATGTTATGTTGTACTATAACTGTTATATAATCGTAATATCAAAAAAATATATATCTGGAAGATTTTAATGGCAAAATTAAGTATTTTCCACTTAATCTAGTCATGGATACTATTCATTGTTACTTGCTAAGTTAATGGTCCTAATTTTTCATCCTTCTGAAACCCATGGATACTCCCAAAAACACTAAACCTAAATTTAGCTCTTATATCCATCTGTTCATGGTGCACTCATTTTCCTTATCATTCACAAATTTTGAATACATAACTAAGGACACTTATTTGGGCAATGATAATTTACAAGCCAGTGTTAATGTCATCTTGAGAGTCATCTTGAAATTAAGATTTTTCTTCTCACAATAATCTTAACACTAAAATTTGTGTGACCATGATCTGCATTCATACAGTGTCTAAGCTAGGGCAAGCTCAAGGACAGCCACTGCATAGAATTTGCATGATTTATACATATGTTTAAATAATTATTATGGTTATTGAAAAATATATGACACATACATAGCACAGAAGACAGAAGAACAGAAGTAAATAAGGAAGAAGAATATTAGAGATTCATAATGCTTATTTAGTTGTCATAGTCATAGTTGATAGTTTAATAGCCCCACACATAAAGCAGAGAGTTTACCGTTGGGTTTCCGTGGCGACGGATGTCCATCTGTGCAAAAGAGCAGATATCTCCAACCCCAACTACCTCCACCGTGAAGTTCCTGAAGAAGTCGATAATCTCCAGAGACTTATTCCTCAAGTGGAAAATCAAAATGAAGGGTGTGACGATGGGACTGAGCAGTTCCTCCAGGATAAACACCTGAAATGGACAATGATCTTTAATAAAAGGCTTCTATTATGGCAAACATTATTGTTATGCTATAATTGTTCAACATCTAATAGGTTTGTTTATTAGATTGTTCATTTTGTGGTGGAAAGATGAATTATAGCTAACAAGATATGAGCACACCATTCCCACTAAAGACTGACAGCAATTCTGGGGTAAACATTGTAATGAAAAAGAATGACTCTGTTTTCCCCAAATCCTCCACTAATTCTGCTCTTTTCAGCCTGTTGCCATGTCTCAGGTGTAATTCCCGTTGCCAATCAGTGGCGAGCTTACCGCTTTGTATTGGAACAGCTGTGCCACCTCGTCCCGGGTCTCGCTCTTGTTAGCATTGCCTCTCCAGTGGTCGGGCATGTAGTGAATGTGTGCCAGCACACACTGCAACAGCTGCTCAGGGCACCACACCATATGCTCATCTGGGATGAAGGACCTGGCACCAGACAGGGACAATAGAGATGACATTGAACACTTCCAACAGCAGCCACAGGCAGCACAGAGGGGCACATTTGAGGGTTGGAAATTTGAATATTTTCAATATCTTTCCAATCAAAGAATAAGAAAGTGTGTTAGAATGAAAAAGTAAAATTGGAGCAATCTTTTATCCTAATTTCCCTGACAAGCTTAATTTGTAGTCTTAATTTGTTTTTCTGTACTTCTCCATCAAGTAACTACAGAGGCCAAAACTATTTTTGCTTACTAAAATTGAAGAAAATGTTTTTGTTTTTTCCCAGAATATGTGGCTCTAAATCAGAGGTTCTCAGTGCTCTCATTCTTACCTGGTTATGGTGATAACCACGCCCAGCACAGTGATAGCGGTCAGAATGTGCTGCACCGTCAGCACGTCCTCATCGTACACCGTGAGGGCGATGAGCACGGCCAGTACCGAGCCAGAGAAGAAGGCTACGTTTTTAGCCAGAACGGTGAGCAGAGGCGAGGTGAAGGAGTTCATATATTTAGACGTGGCTTTGTACCCTCGCCCCAGCCTCCCGTGCAGCTCGTGATCCAGTTCATTAAAATGTCTGAGGTACAAACGGCCGTATAGTGACCAGCGTCTTGCTCCAAGGCTCCCCGGTTCTCTTCTGATGATTTCCGTGTAGCTAAAGAATGCGTAAAGGACCTGCCACACCAGGATAAATGGACAGAGGAGCAGATTGGCCAACCCAATCAGAAGGATGACTCGACTTAACTGCTGTGCAAGTTCTAGCCTGTTTCCACTGCGCTTGTATTTAGGATGAAGGTTCCACTTGTTTTGGAAAAGCGAGCCGGGACCCCAGAAGAGGATGAGTTCGAAGTTGTACTTGAGGCCCTGGGTGAGGAACACAACATTGCCCAGCAGGGGGAGCTGTAATTGCACGGGCAGCAGGGACTTGTTGATCATAGCCACCATGTAGTTCTTAAAGCGGAGGATGCGGTGGTAGATGTCAAGTTCAGTCAGCTCCTTCTTGTGGATGCACATCTGGTGTTCCCGCTGCAGGCTGATGAGGCGGTCCTGAACTTCCTGCCAGGTGAAGTTGCATAGTTCATCCTAAGGGAATGAGAGCAAACATTTTACGACACACCCAATGTACCCTGACAGCAAAAGCAACCTGGAAATTTATGCAAACATTTATACAACTTTTGGCTGTTCAAGAAGCAATTCAGGTCTGACAAGATTTCCTCTTGTAAACTAAAGTTTACAACTGAAGACATTACATATAGTTCTCGTTTTTTATTTTTTACAGTAAGTTTGTTTTTTGGACAGCGTAAATGAATATTCAAATTTTTAAATAGACATTAGGGCTGCGCAATTTTGGAAAAAGAGAACTGCAATTTCTATCTGAGAAGTAGTACGATTGCAATTAGATTTGCAATATTTGTATAAAAAATTTAAATCTGTTCTGTGTGCACATTGTAAACAACTTCAACAGCATTCCCATTTGAAAAAAAAACAACAACAGGTAAGACAAGATTTCTCTACAGAAAGACTAGAATATTTTGTTGTATGCTGAGAACATTGAGACTTTGATAAATGCACCAACCCAAATTGCAGTTGTGATTGGATTGCAATATATTGTTTTGCCCTTTTTTGATACCTTCTCATTATTTTTGTTAAGAGGTGTGTTTGTGGTATATATTCATAGCTGTTTTTCGTGGAATATCAATGATCAAATATTTTATCAAAACAGATCAGATACAGCCACAACAATAATGAATGAAAGATTAAGAATGCCTTTGACAGTTTCTTACCATTCTGATTTTCAGTGCCTTGATATAGAACTGTCTTATCTCCCAGTAGCTCAGGATATTACAAAATACTCTGATGAGTCGATAAATCCAGAAAGTGGCTGCCATGATGAGAAGAAATATTATCCAGCTGTTTTCTTGAATCCTGGAGACAAACAGAAGATTGTGGTTTGTGGAGGTGAGTAATAACACAATAAAATGACAAACAGCATGTGGCAGTCCCATAATATGACCACAGCCCCACAGTGTCTTTGTCATGAGCGAAGAGTTGTGACTTCACATTTAAAAAACAGGGTAGTGACACGGTTCAGTTTACTTTTTGTTCAATTTTTTATGTTGTCATAATGTAACACAATAGTTGGTGCCACTTAGGGTAGTGCAATTAATCCAATTATAATTGAGATTAAGATTCATTAATTTCTAATTGTCAGTATCAGTCAGTATAAGTTAATACTGAAAGTATGTTTTATTGTAATAATACAAAATAAAATAGATAATCATGATTTATCAATATGGAGGGGCAATTTTTTTGCATCATAACGCTCAGCCTAGTGTTTTCTTAAAATAAATGTTCCACTCTGTATCTAAACTTCCTGCACTGATTTAGAGTTCACAGCTTATTGGGCAATCTAGTCTGCTTGCTTCCTTTTATCCTATAATTAAAAGCTTCCAAGTACTCTGACTATGTCCCAACACTGACCTAATTGAGTATGTAACCCGCACTAGTAACTCACATGATAATTATTACAATACTATTTTAGGCAAGCCATAATTGCATAAATCAGCATAATGGAAAAAGAGGATGTAGACCTGGTCAGATTATGGGAGATTATGTTTGCAATAAAAATAATTAATATTGAAATAAAAGTTTGTTTGTTTGTTTGTTTTTATGTAGATCCCCATTAGCTACTGTATAACAAATAACAAAATTGATGAAACAAGGACAGGCAGAATATGTTCTTTCAGTTGGTGAAGTGTCAGCTTGCTGGCCAGAGCAGTCACCACAGTGTACCACCGTGACAGTTTTACCTCAGCAGAGATATCTGTTACACGTCTCTGTTCCCCGAAGTGAGCCTGGACACATAGCACTTAAATTCCTTCCTGTGCATAACTATAAGTTGTTGGAATGTTGCAATCAAGAGCAACAGCACTGAATAGGAAATAAACAACCCATCAAAACTGAAGCATACAGGCAACCAGAGAGCATAGAGCATCGCAAAGATACTGGTAATGGGAAAATACAGTGTCCAGACCACATCTCACATAACTAATGCTCTGTTCAATGGCATAAAGTTCACATAACACAATACAAAATGTCAAATGTATTTTGAGAGCAATGTCTGCTTTCTGCATCTAATTATAGAGGGTTTTATTTTCAGCAAAACAGGAAATGTTCTGATAGCATGCTAGTTGCTTTAGCATGACAGGAAATTCTGCTCTGGTTTCTGAAAGTTGTGAAAAATATATTATAATGATTAATTAAAATGCTAGGAAAGCATTAGCTAAGTGAGCAATTTGTATATGGAGCACAGCAAATACTTTTCAATGAAATATTTAAGTTTTTCATATTTTTAAGAAAAAATCTGGTGCATTTAAATTAGCATTTGTAAAATAATTTTCTAATGTTTTTTTATAATGAGAAATTATTATTATCTTTTTTCTAATTTACAGACAAAAAAGACGATTCCAACACTAGTGCCTGAGAACATGATACAGGTTATGTTCCAAACACACAATGTCCCAATGTCAATGTGCGTCCTTCTAATTAAGAGCTCTCATGCAATTTCTTAGTACATAATATATGGTTTGATATTTTTGTCAAGCGTCAGCTATGCCTACATTACTGAAAAAGAACTCTTTTCATTTGAACCATTGATGTTATCTTACTTAGCATGTCTTATTTTATAGGCTGAACAAAATGGCCCAAGGATATAGACTAATAGGCCACTGTCCCATTTTTACAGCCTGAGAATGTTAGTGCTATCCTGCAGTCTGATATCCCATAGGAGATACAGACTAGTGATTACAGAATATTAAGACAGCTACAATAGACTTCTCTCTGAAGAACTGTCTGTGAAATAACTTCCTTAATAGCCTGGAATGATAACAAAGCTTTGAACTGGCTCAAAAGGCTAATTATGTATGCAGTCCCTTCTCTATGTAGCGGTTGTTAATAAGAATATCTAGAGTGTATGTACCTCTGGGTGCACTGCTGGCTGGGTAGGATGGCATCAGGGAGAGTGACTTTGTTGCGGTCCATGGGGTTATGCCCTGGTTCGGTGTGATTGACGGGTCGGTTAGCGAATAGGACATCATATTCCACACAGTTGACAAGGAAAGTTGTGAAAGTGACAACGAACAGAAGTTGACTATATGGGGCAGAAAAAAACTGTATTACAATCACTGAGAGGAACAGATTTCTTAGTAAAATGCATATCATGAGCAATAACAAACAATAAGGAAGATGTACTATTAATCATCCCCAAATGGAAGACCAAGGGGAAAAGTGGCCCATAGCAGGCAATGTATTGTAGTGCATTGCTATGCACAACATGATTCAATTTTTAGTTTAATGAAATAGAGGGTTCAATTGAGAGCGGTCACAATCCAAATACACCATAAAATTTTTAACAAAGGTAATTGTTCTTGGGGTTACAAGAACAATCCA
Organism: Scartelaos histophorus; assembly: GCA_000787155.1. Lineage (NCBI taxonomy): Eukaryota > Metazoa > Chordata > Actinopteri > Gobiiformes > Gobiidae > Scartelaos > Scartelaos histophorus. Next base: position 27,008 of record KN512079.1, on the reverse strand, counting down.
AATCATCTTGTTAAGCTTGTTTAAATGAAGGTCTGCCCTGGAGCAATGCTCTTTACTACAAAAACAACAAGGTGTACATACACATTCCCTAGGTAATAAAGTGGTGGTAAACAAGCACCCAGGAACTGCAAAGTTGTGTAAGACGAAAATAGAAACAGAAATGCCCTAAATCAAAACAGTATACTCACACAAGCTCAAAAAACTCGGTCAGCATCATACAAGCGAATCCATTCTTTTGATGGAAATGATAGATGTAAATAAATTGGTCAAAGAAGACATCAACAAGAATAGATATGTTTAAATTGAAATCTAGCAATCAATAATGTAACAGAAAAAGTGTAAATTATAAAACTGTAAAGGATATTCTTGTGAAGAAGTTGTCCAGGTTCTTGATGTGGTGCCATGAGTCTGAAAAGTGCACAATCACACAATGAGTCAGCTGAGAGTTTACAAAGAATATATTAAGATCACAAAATACAATTCATATGTAATAACTTAAAACAATAATACAACTGGTAGGATGATAGATATACGTTATTATACTATTATATGCTATTACCTTTGAGGCCTTCAGGCACGTGTAGCAGCAAGTCTTCCTCTCCTGGTGGGGAGTCCTCCTCAAAATCCTCTATTCTTTGATACTCCTGATACTCTTCAAAGTTTGCCATTTTCCTTACATTCTTGGGGCCAAAGCTTAATTAAATCTACTGTTAATGAACACTGTCTTGTGCTAGTTTATTATAAAACATCTGCTACATTTTGTCACAGAGTGACTTGTAAATGTAGCAGTTCATATTAGGGCAGCTAGGGCTAACGTTAGCTCACTGCTAGCATGCTAGTCTGGCGGAGATACACAACAATAACCGCGTAATAACACTGGACACCTTGAAATCGTGACGATGCTAACAGGACGATTATTGTAGCCGATCCAAATATATGCGTTAAAACAGTCGATCCTCTGTAATATGCGATGCTGGAGGTGGCTATGCAGCGGATGATTCAGCCTCTCATGTAGTCAGGGTGACACGGTTTTGTTTTGTTCGCCACTTGCTCTGTCCATCTGCCTAGCTTAGTGACATTTTAATGTAGCCCGCGATCCATTCTTGGTCAGATTAGGCGGAATGTACACAGCTGTTTGGAAATTCTTGCTTTATCTCTGATCAGGCTCTGTCGAGGTCAAGCAGTGTCCAAAAATACACCATCCTCCAATGCGAGTCCACTGTTTTTGTCTTACACAAACAAATGTCAACAAAACGTAGATAACGTGTTTTCCGGTTCAAATTTGCGTCACTTCCTTTATGCGTTTGTAGTTTTTACCTTTAAAAAAAAGACAAATTATTTTTCTAAAGTTCCAAATTGGGTAAATTATGCTGAGATGGATATATGCCTATTTCCTATAGTCTGTAACGAAAAACTATAAACAAAATTTAATTATTCAGTGAGAGAATTCCTCTATGGGTCAAAGACAACATGGCAGCTCGCATGTTTGCAGTGGATTACAGAGCTTAACCACTATTACTGCTTAATTAGCTTGTCATAGAAGAAAAGGGTAGCACAATGATTCATCTAGTTTGCTGTCGTATACACACGACTGTTCCTGCGCTGTTTCTGCGTAGGACCAGTCAAACTGCGGAGTTTTACAAGCTTTTACGGTGAGTGTATGGGACTCACCAGAGCTAATGCGGCTACTGGCATCTGACAGAGAAATCGGATGAACACATAACATGACTGAGTGACCACTTCCCAATTATAGCATTAAAGCACACAAAAATACAACATATACCTACAAACATATGACATATTTCATGTTAGACATATTTCATGTTAGAGAAAATATATTCTGTCAACTATTAAGTGTTCATTGCAGCACCGAAGAAGCAGCTTGGACGAGCTGCCAAACGTCTTCACTCAAAAAACCTTTGTCCATTTGACAGAATTAAATTTTCCTTTGCCGTGGATCCTACCTGGCCTAAGACTGAGGGATTATGCAGACATATTTCATGCTGTGGATGCCATGAGATCTTGTTATTATGATATAAAACATATATTATAAAATAATTAAACACATTCAGTAGATTACCAGTAGTGTATTACCATCTAAATTGTAAGTTTGTTTTGTATTTGTCTATTTTTGTCTGCCTACTTAGTATGTAAATGTAGGGTTTAGGAAAATCTGACCTTTGCTTAACTGACACAGAACCACAGGACAACCTATCAGAAGCAGAGGCAAGGAAAATCAGACACAGGGAAAATATGCAAACTCCATTCATATACCCCTTCAGGCCTGGGAATCCAACCCACAACATTCTTGCTGTCAGGTTAGAGGAATACTTGACTGTAGTATAGTGGTTCACTTGTAGAGCACTTGTCCTTTGGTCAGTGTATACATACTCAGTCAATATGTTCTTTGGCAAGACACTATACCCACATGCCCTGTATGAATGTGGAATGACTAGTGAGTGGCAGATTGATGTCTGTCGGTCCAAAAAGCACTATAAAAATCCAATGCAGAAAAAGTCAAACTACTAGTGTATTAATAGTCTTTGTCTTATCATTAAATATTCATCCCTGCCTTTGCTCCACAGGTCACGCACATCTCCAGAATCTACCATCTCCTCACTCCAGTCCAGCAATGCAGTCCGTCACTTTAAGAGTCTGGCCCAGAGAACATTTTTGCGCTCCCCCAAGAACCCCGGACCCTCCAGATCTGCTCTCCGCTTCTTCCTGGCTCCTGCCCTCCTTACTGTATCCGGACGAATGTTTTGTAAAGTCGCCTATTGTGAAGCAGACCTCAACAACAATGAACTAACAACGCAGACTGGAGCAAAAGACACTCCTCCTGAATTTAACTGGTATCTTCTTTGGGAATTTGTGAAACCTCAACTAATTGCTCTGATTGGTGCTGTTGTGGTGAGTGCAAAACCCGAAAATAAAATAAAAAAAAAAAAAAAGTAAATTCTTGTGGTTGTGGTACTGTGCATCCAAAATACATTGGAATTTCTTGCACACTATACCGTTGATGAGTAAGTCACTTTTTTAGCACAGCTGATTCAGTCTTAATGCTGCAGTCATGGGTATTTTAAATGTACAGCTCTGTAATTTATAACAAATTATGCAGTTTGAAAAAATCATAATATGCATCTCTGTATCAATATTGATATTGCCTTATCAATATTTTGAGTACTGCCCTAGTTTGTAGATTGATCTTTGTCTTTGTTTCCAGCTTGCATTTGGTGCTGCTATTCTCAATATTCAGATCCCCCTGATGCTCGGGGATTTAGTGAATGTTGTGGCGCGTTATCTCAGAGAACGAGCCGGAAACTACGTCCACGAGATAAGAGTTCCTGCGCTGAAACTGCTCGGGCTGTACGGGCTGCAGGTAAGCTGTAAGCTGTTGTATGCAAATCAACTTTTGTGTGTCAAAGAGGCAGCTCATGTAAGATGTGTAGAAGATAAAGTCAGAGCTGGGAGGGAGGCAATGGCAAAATGATAAAAATCAGAGAGACAGACCTGCCGTAATTGTAAGAGAATTTAAACAGTTTATCCTCCACTTACATTTCTCTGTTTAACGTTGCCTCACAGGAGCCATTTTTCTTTTTTTCATCTTCCTTTGGCATTCTAAATTGTGGCATAATGCTGCCTAACCAGAGCCTAGTGGCCTTTATAATCTCACTGCACTTGCTGTTTAAAGCTCCTCCTCTGGAGCATAGTCAAGGGACTTGAACACTGTTCACCTTTGAAATCATACTATGTTGATTTTTCAAGTCCCACCGGGCCTGTACTGATGGTAAATAAACTTCTCCTGCTTAAGACTTCCAGTTGGTCTCCAGTCTTTTAAACAGCTCCCAGCCAAAAGTTTGGACACACCATCTCATTCAGTGTTTTTTTCTTTTTATGTTTGCATACAGAAGACATGAAATATATGAAGTAAGATAGTTATGTAGCAAAGGAAAAAAGTTTAATAAAAAAGTTAAACAACTTTACTATTTTAAAAATGTAAATAATAAATAATATTGAATATTCAAATCCTCAGCCACCTTTTGCTTTGTCAAAAAATCTAGGAAAAAAACTAATACAAAAAAGTCTTCCAGCCTACTCCAGTCCATTAGTTGGTGCTGTAGTTGATATCGCCTCCTGACTCTGTAATTCACATATAAATAGATCACCTAAACATTGAACCTTACCTTGAAGACCATTTTGATAGATTTAACCAAAAATAATTACTTTAACAGAAACTGCCTCTACATACATCCCTTCTTTGTTTAACTCACTACCCCTCGACATATACAAATGCCCTTGCAAACTCATAAATGTCACAGAGTTATTTACTGGAAAATGGCTTCGTTCAGTGGTCATTAATCATGGTCTGTGTGCAGGGCCTGCTCACCAGTGGCTACATCATTCTGCTGTCACGGGTGGGAGAGAGGGTGGCAGCTGATATGCGAAAGACGCTTTTCTCATCTTTACTGAGGTAGTGAATGAAAAAAGAATGAAGTGAATGTATATAAAAATCTTTACGTGGGACTGTGGTTGAACGTAACAAAGTAAAATTAGTGAATGATTATACTTAAAGGTGCATTATGTAACTGTTTGGTTAGGGTCCATCACCTGCTTGTTTCTATGGATATGTCATTGTTGGTGGATTTATAGCGAAAAAATATCAAGAAAAACAGACATTCTGACTGTTAGCAGATCGCCTCTCCACAGATCTGACCTCCAACTTGGTCTGGTTTGGTTTTCATGAAGGTAGAAAAGTTTAATGCTATACTGTGAAACTTTTTTCCTGAAATGTATGGCATTTAATTTAACTATCTTCATGGAGATTTGCTAGCGACATGACCAGGTGAAATTACAGGCCAGATCTGTGGAGAGGTGAACCTGCTCACAGTAATGATGCATGTTTTTGAGGTAGTTTTAAAGAATAAAAACACCTGTAATTGAATACAAGATATTTTTGTTTAATGCCAGGCAAAGCAATAACATTACCATAGCGACAAACAGATGGCGGATCCTCTACTAGAAAAGTTACACAGTGCACCTTTAATTACCTTTTAAAATGAATACTTTTTACATCTGCTTTACTACATATGAGAGCAGGTATCTGTACTTTCTACTCCAGTATATTTTTAACGGGACCTAAAAGTATTTTTTATGATAGTTTGAGACCTGCAGAAAAGACCGAGGGGTTTATTTTTAACATATTCATAATGTGAGCAAACAAAAATATACAAATAAAAACATTTAGAAAAAAACTTGATTCAGTTTGTTTCTGTTGAACAAAGGTCAGCACAAATCTTTATCGAAATCTGTACATTTGAAGCTTTAAAAGATCTCAAACTATGCAGAAAAAAAAAAAACAAACAAAAATATACAAATAAAAACATTTAGAAAAAAACTTGATTCAGTTTGTTTCTGTTGAACAAAGGTCAGCACAAATCTTTATCGAAATCTGTACATTTGAAGCTTTAAAAGATCTCAAACTATGCAGAAAAATATATATATATTTTTCATTTTTAAACAGGTACTTTCATACTTTTATTTTAGTATCTCCAGTATCTGTACTTTTACTTGATTTGAGACAATTCAAATGCCCTACATACATTACTGTATTATGATTTTTTTTCAATTGTTTGTCTCAGGCAGGATGTGGCTTTCTTTGATGCCAATAAAACAGGGCAGCTGGTGAATCGTTTGACTGCTGACATTCAAGAATTCAAATCATCATTCAAGTTAGTTATATCTCAGGTAGGTTACTTTTTAGGATTTTTAAATTTGTAAAATGCAGTTTTTGCATAAAACTGTAAAAACACTAAACCTTCAGCATAGTTAAGAAAGTACATTGGGCACTCGAGAAACAGTCCTTATCTTCTAAATTGGACCCTTAGCATTTGATAATGTAGATACAAAATATTACTATTACCCACCTACCAACTTACTGGTAGGTGGGTAATAGCAAATATGCAAATATTCTGCTTTGTTTCATTCACATGTTTGAGAGAAGAACTCAATATTTAGGTTGAGTTCTTCTCTCAAACACTCTGTTCCACCTTGTGATCTCATGTGGCAATACAGGAAGTGCTCCAATGTGAACTAAAGGTAAGGGTACAGTAGCTACATACATTACTGTATTATGATTTTTTTTCAATTGTTTGTCTCAGGCAGGATGTGGCTTTCTTTGATGCCAATAAAACAGGGCAGCTGGTGAATCGTTTGACTGCTGACATTCAAGAATTCAAATCATCATTCAAGTTAGTTATATCTCAGGTAGGTTACTTTTTAGGATTTTTAAATTTGTAAAATGCAGTTTTTGCATAAAACTGTAAAAACACTAAACCTTCAGCATAGTTAAGAAAGTACATTGGGCACTCGAGAAACAGTCCTTATCTTCTAAATTGGACCCTTAGCATTTGATAATGTAGATACAAAATATTACTATTACCCACCTACCAACTTACTGGTAGGTGGGTAATAGCAAATATGCAAATATTCTGCTTTGTTTCATTCACATGTTTGAGAGAAGAACTCAATATTTAGGTTGAGTTCTTCTCTCAAACACTCTGTTCCACCTTGTGATCTCATGTGGCAATACAGGAAGTGCTCCAATGTGAACTAAAGGTAAGAGGTACAGTAGCTGTTAACTGAAACTACAACTTCATGACATCACAAGGTGAAGCAGAGTCAATTTTAAATTTGCCCTTCTGATAACTGCAAGAGACCCAGAATAACAAGATTTTTATATGCAAGACTGAGACAAGATATAAACTAGATTAGATAGAGTTTACATCACTTAGAATCCATCACCATACAGGCTTTTTGGTTCACTGTATTTAACATTAATACATTATTTTTGTAGGGCTTAAGGAGTGTGACACAGACAGTCGGGTGCTTTGTTTCTCTCTACCTCATCTCTCCCAAACTCACTGGTCTCACTGTGGTGGTCCTTCCCTGTTTAGTTGGGGGCGGGGCTCTGATTGGGTCACTACTGAGGAAACTGTCCAGAGCCGCCCAAGAGCAGGTGAGCTCAAAACCACCGCTGAATTTATTTATGTTTTTCTGTATGACATTTGAAGCTTTATTTTGATTATCACATTATTTTGATTATCACATTTCTGCAGTCAAAAGAGTCAAAACAAGTAAACAATATACAATAGGGCTGCAGCATTTGATCAAATTAACTGTCACTAGTCAACTATTAAAATAAATTATCGTAATTAAAATAATCGTAATCGTAACCTCATTTGTTATCATTAACTTGACTATAGACACCCTAAAGCACATGCCAGAAGATCTCTCATAACAAATTATTAAATCAAAAAGTCAAGAAAAGGTAAACCATTTCTTTTAGTAATTTGTACTTCATTTTATTCATAAAAAGTATCTGTCTACAAGTCTTCAGTCAGCATATTTTTACATTTACTTTGTTAAAAAATGTATTTTTAAAAGTCTCAGTGTGCAATTAAATTAATGCTTTGACTAGTTGACTGCAAAAATAATCGCTGACGTATTGACCACTAACACAATCGTCAATTGCAGTAAAATCTGATGTAAAATCTGATGTACAGAATGAGTGCAGGTGTAAATCTCATATTTGTGGTCCTCCTTAAAGGTTGCCAGAGCTACAGGCGTGGCAGACGAGGCTCTTGGAAATGTGCGCACGGTGAAAGCGTTTGCCATGGAAGACCGGGAGCTTCAGTACGTCACTTTTATCTTAACTTTTAATATACTCATCACTTATTTACTCATGATTGATTATTTTTCATAAAGATTATATGCTCACGAAGTTGACAAATCCTGTGAAATGAATGAAACACTTGGGAACGGAATAGCCATTTTTCAAGGACTGTCTAATATCGCACTGAACTGTAAGTATGGAGGATATACTAGTATTGTATATTGAGTGAAAATGCTAATTGCTGTGTATGCTTCTGACATAGGCATTGTACTAGGAACTATTTTTGCTGGTGGTACTTTAATATCTAACAATGAAATGTCCCCTGGAGACCTTATGTCATTCCTGGTGGCCTCCCAGACAGTTCAGAGGTAACACACACACTATATCACTATTATCATTTCCTATTCCCACTACTTGATCTAAAAGAAATGTTGTATCTGTAAATCAGGTCACTTGCTAGTATTTCTATCCTGTTTGGGCAGGTAAGTCGCATGTAAATCGACTGATGGTATATTTTGGGTCAAATAGGTTAGAATGATCACGTATATTTTGGTTTTGCTTGCAGGTGGTGAGGGGAATGAGTTCGGGAGCTCGTGTTTTTGAGTACCTTGCTTTACAGCCCACTATTCCTGTTAACACGGGGGGTCGCATCCCGTACCATTCACTCATCGGGAGAGTGGACTTCATGAATGTCTCTTTTTGGTTAGTTTTACTTTGTTTTATACTTTTTTCGAATTAAATGGATCTTAGAATGGCATCTTTTTTAGTTTAAAGGTCCTATATTGCTCAAAAATTGACCCTTGTGAGCTTTAAGACACGTTAGAATGTTGTCACCTCCTCAAAAGCATACCTAGAGTTGTGTCTTATTTTATTCACATATGTTTGAGTAACACTTTATCATTCGTCTTTCTACATCTCCAAAGTTGGAAATGCAGCGTTCCACCTTGTGATGTCATGAAGCTTCAAGTTAACTACTACTATCTTTAGTTCATTAGAGATTGACACGGCTTAAATTATTCAAATGATTCTAGCGAAGCTGGATAGAGTTCAAAAACACAGTATTTGTACACTGTATTACCACATGACATCACGGGGAGTGTTTTCTTTTTGAGAGAAGAACCAAAATATGCAGGATTTGGGTATGTTCTAGATCAGGAAATGTAGACAACGCATAGATCAGAAAACATTTAAATTTCATTACACTATTTAAGCAAATGTGCCACCCACAACAGTAAGATCATGGCCAAAATAAACCACACTGCAGTACTAGTACATCTCTACTTTTATAATACCAATTTCATTTGTGTCATTGCTAGTTATTGTTCAGTGTATTTACGGCTGACAACAAACTCTGTGAGCACAACAGCCAAACAAAGAATAGCTTTAATTTATCCTTAACAAAGCCGAGCTGGGTCAGTCACAGATTGGTTATAAAACATTTAGTTGATAAAACATATTTTCACTTACAGTTACCCAACCAGACCCGGCCATCAAATTTTGAAGAAGCTTAACTTAACTCTACCCCCATCTAAAACAGTCGCCATTGTTGGAGAATCAGGAGGAGGTAATGAAACAACTTTGTACTATTAAATTACTACAAGATCTACTCTATGTTATTTCACTGTGTATTTCGATTTGTAGGTAAATCCACTGTGGCTGCTTTACTGGAGCGCTTCTATGACCCCAACAGCGGAGTGATTATGTTGGATGGACTTGACATACGAACTCTGGACATGTCCTGGCTCAGGGGTCAAGTTATTGGCTTCATTAATCAGGTGAATAAAAGCAGGGTAATTGGATCAAAATGATTTATTCATGGGTTGTTGTTTAAAGGTGAATTTCTGGTGGAGGGTTTGTTGAATACTTTTCTCCATGGGGATGTTATTGCTTCATCTGGAATGTTTCACAGTATGGTATTAAGATCAAACCTGTGGAGAGGCGACCCTGCTCATAGTCAGAATGTCTCTTGTTTCTTGTACGTATAATTGAGCTGTAAAACCACCTATAATTGAATAAATGTAACATAGAGCTGTTTAATGTCAAACAAACAAAGGTGACAAACCTCCAACCAAAATGTCAGCTCAGAAGAGCAGCTCAAACTTTCTCCTGTGTCTGTGCAGGAGCCGGTGTTGTTTGGATCTTCCATCATGGAGAACATCCGCTTTGGGAAGCCCGAGGCCTCAGATGCAGAAGTGTTTAATGCAGCCAAACAAGCCAATGCCCATGGCTTTGTGATGAGCTTCCCAGATGGTTATAACACTGTGGTTGGTATGTGTGCTATTTAAAACTTATTAACATAGATTTACATGTCATATAAAAGGTCAAAAAACGAATTATGCATTTAAGGTCTTATATTATCCTAAATGGGTTCCTGTGAGCTTTAAGCCATGTGACTTCATCAAAAACGTACCCAGGGTTGTGTTTTGTTTCATTCACACATGCTGAATTATTGGACTGTCTAAATCTCCAAAGTTCAAAATGCTCTGTTCCACTATGTGATGTCATGAAGCGGTAGTTTTAAAGATATTTACAACCTTTTACCTTTTGTTTAGTAGAGACTGGACATTCCAGGGACATTATCCAAATGATTCTAGTGAAGGTGTATGGAGTTTAAAAATGCAGTGGAGCACTTCCTGTTTCCACATGACATCACACAGCCTAGATAATGAGGGTTTGTGTGTTATTAATTTGAAATGAAACAAAACACAACACAACTCAAGGTACGTCTATGATCAGGAAACATTATAACATAGATAAGAAAATATAAGTATAAGTATAGTACATATGGGCTCTTTAAGAAAAAGTCAGTGTCAACATTTTTGCTTCTTTTGTGAAGTCATCATTTTTTTTGTGCCCTTGAAATAACAGTTTAATTGTTGACTTCCAGGGGAGCGAGGAGTGACTTTATCAGGGGGGCAGAAACAGCGCATAGCCATCGCCCGAGCACTCATTAAGAACCCCACTATCCTGGTGTTGGATGAGGCCACCAGTGCTTTGGACGCAGAGTCAGAGAGAGTGGTCCAGGAGGCGCTGGACCGGGCCACAAGGGGGCGCACTGTGCTCATCATCGCGCACAGGCTCAGCACTATCCAAGGAGCCGACCTCATATGTGTGATGAGCAATGGAAGGATAGTAGAGGTATGACAAGATAATTTTTTTTATATAATGGGTTGCACCTTTGTAATAATTAACTTGGAAAAAACAAATAGAAAAAAAACAACAAACAAATGTTCTTTTTTTAACATTTTCAATTTGAATGTGTGCCTTTCTCCCGGCAATCCTCTGTTTTTGGGACTAGAATTTACTGAATTGTCAATTATATTCCACTGCGACTGATCTGAGTTCATTTGAATTATTCATATGTTAAGTAGAGATGGTCAGATATAGGTTTTTCATTTTTAGCTGATACCAATATCTTCATTATAATTGCCTGCTATTTTCACTAATTGATAACTGCCATTGGCGACATGAAGATTTAAAAACCCACAGCAAGGTTCACAAAGTTATATTACATTATAGAGAAGTTCATTAATACATTTTTTTCTTTTGCAAAAAATAATAACAACATGTATTCATCTGGTTTATCAAACCATATGGTTTATTGTGTTAAACATACAGCCATATTGTAGCTTAATTGTGCTTCTTTCTTCATATTTATTCTATTATTCTGTTCAAAAAGATCAGATAAATTTTCAATCTTCAACTATACTATTATTATTGATTGTTGGTAGAGGAAAACAAAACTGTGAAATTCTATGGACTATTTTACCCAGGGCAGTTTTACAGTCACAGCTATAGGAGATTGAATTGCGCAGTGTACATTTAGTGATATTGGCTTTTCTCGTTTTCTCTGGTATTGGACAGCCTGATTGTGGCACTAGAGCGTGCCCTTCACTCAATGTTCATTCATGCGTTTCTATTGGACACTTCTCTCTAAATGAACTGTAGCCTTTAATTATCATCTCAAGCACCTTGTCTCTTTTCAGGCTGGGACTCATGTGGAACTACTGAGCAAAGGAGGACTGTACGCTGATCTCATCCGCAGGCAAAGAGCAGAGGAGCAGAAATGAACTCCCTAATGGCTTTATAGAAATGAAAGACATGTGGAGTCAAGTGCGTAGAAGTGTGAGACTGAGATTAATTAAGAAAGTGTTTGCTTAGCAAAATGGCTTACACAAATCTGACCAGTGAGACGTGTAGAATGGACCAATGAGAACACTATTGTACAGTCTTAAAGAAAAAACATTTCATTTTAAGTAATTTTATTGTTAGAAAAGATGGTAATAAAGATATTTTATTGAAATGAGGCTATTGTGTCTAATATATCTACAATATTTCAACCATTTTCTTTGTATAGGTTTTGGGCATGGTTACCATATTTGTAAAATTACTAAAAATTACATGAATTTTTATATTATCAATTAATCATTCTTTATTTAGAGCCCTTTGCAACACACAAGGTGACCAAAGTGCTTTCAGATAAAATCAGCACAATGTAAAACATGCTAAATATTAAACAATCAAATGAAACAAATTGTGCAATGTTTCACTGCATTACTGAGCATTAAAAGCCAGTTTGAATAAATTCATTTTGATCCTGAAACAGGCCAAAGTCTGTAATGATGGTCCTATCGGGCCCCTATCCAGAGTCTGGGGCTAAAGACTCTGAGTGATGAAAGCTCTATCAACCCAGTGTTTGAGTCTGGCTCTGGGGATTTTCAGCTGATTGGTTGACCTGGATGCTCCGTTAAAGCGCCGAACAGACAAAAGTTCTGTCAAATAGGAGACGTGCAAGGCCGTTAAGAACAGATATTAATTAATAGTTCAGAATGATTCAACTCCCAAGCAATGAGAAGTGGGTTTCCTCTGGGATCTCTGGTTTCTCTCCTCCAATATACTCAAAATACAGTACTTTGACTGGCCTATGTAACGATTACAAAATACATTTTAATGCAGGTATTCAGTATTCTGTAACTAAATACATTTCTATAGTATTCCTCCCATCACTGATAATGCTTTTTATGAGTGTTATGTATTAAGTGGTATTTCAGTTCGTCGCTTCGCCTGTAGGTGTCCCCAGAGGCAAAGCAGCCTGTCAGCTGCAGAGCGACTCAAGCAGACAGTGCAGCTTGTTTTGAGCTAAGCCCAAATTAACCACAAACTTCCGCAGATTTGTTTTGATAAACGTCAGTGAACGAGGCTGGCTGTACGAGCCAAACATGCAGAAATATGAAAAGCTTGAAAAGATCGGAGAGGGTAAGGTTTGGTCGTTCCTTATTACAGATAACACTTTGATTTGCTAAGTAGCATCCACAGCTACACAGAGCTAACATTAGCATTCATTGATACGGGCTTTACAGATGGGAAGTGGCATCTTCTTTTTTATGGCATCGTGTATTTTTCCTTTCAGACATTATCTGTATTTGTCAGCATTCCACCCCGGATAAATAGATTTCTGTTTAGAGCTAGCTGCTACACCACTGGGGCATGCTATAAGCTAATGATGTTTATGTTGATAGGTACTTATGGAACAGTCTTCAAAGCTAAAAATAGGGAAACACATGAGATCGTGGCGTTGAAACGAGTCCGATTAGACGACGATGATGAGGTATGGTCTTTCTTGTATTATGAAATTAAAATATATTCAGCTTTTCATTCATAAACAGGGTGCTACCAATGTGTATTTTCTTAGGGGGTGCCCAGCTCAGCACTCAGAGAGATCTGCCTCTTGAAAGAGTTAAAACATAAAAACATTGTTAGGTGAGTATATTATTTGTCACATATTTGGCAATTTAAAGATGCTGGAAGTAACTTTTATGGTGAAGGGTATGCCAGCTACTTGTTTCCATATTATTGCTCTTTCTGGGAAGTTCCACAGTATGGCTTTAAAAACCATTTTGCATTTATTTCATTTGAATGGTGTGTGCATTTGTTATTATTTTATTATACCTGGAAAAACATGCTGTCATCTTATTTCTGTGATGGTAGACAGGTTCAGCAATACTGTAGACAAAGTAATACCCTCATCATGGAAACAATCTGCTGTCAGACCCTCCTTCAGAGAAAGTTATAGTGTATCTTTAAAGTAATGTGTAAAACAAATGTGTTTTTTTTTTCTTTAGGCTACATGATGTTTTGCACAGTGACAAGAAATTAACTTTGGTTTTTGAATATTGTGACCAGGTGAGGGCATATTATATGACCTCAAAAGTACTACAAAAGCCTAAATACTAACTAATAGTATCTTTGTATTGAAGGATTTGAAGAAGTATTTTGACAGTTGCAATGGAGATTTAGATCCTGAAACTGTGAAGGTAAAATGTTTTGCCAATTCTGTGACTATTTTGTTCACATTGGCATCATAATATGCGCTGATGTACTGTGTGTGTTTTGCAGTCGTTCATGTATCAGTTGTTGAAGGGCCTTGCGTTTTGCCACAGCCGAAACGTGCTACACCGAGACCTGAAGCCACAGAATCTGCTCATCAACAGAGTAAGGACGAATTAAAAAGAGTCAGTCAGTTTGTATGTTCTGGAGTCAATCGTAACATGTTTTTTCCTTTTTTTCTCAGAATGGAGAGCTGAAACTGGCAGATTTTGGCTTGG
>KN512079.1:0-12681 GCA_000787155.1 Scartelaos histophorus | reverse complement strand
ATTCCGCAGAGGTATGTTCAGCTGGCAAATTAGCGGTTGGCAAATTTAATCTGAATTGGAATATTTATTGCAAATGTCAGAAAAGAATTAGGAATTGGAAATGTGGTAAATGAATGATAATAAGCTGTCATAATTATGTTTTAAAAATATCCGTATCTAATCATTCTGTGTAAATGAGCAGAAATTTTACTAATAGATGGTCTTCGGTTGGATTCTGATTTTCGATTATTCAACTTGCTGAGAGTAGACAGCTCTTATTATATTTGAATTGTGAATTTAAAGCTGCTTTGTTACCTACCTTTGCTCTGGCTCACCTGCGCTTTCTGGTCATCTTCTGTCTGGTCAAATAGGCATCTAGTGAGGATATGTGAGAGTACAACAGGTCGGGTTGGTTAATCTAATAACACATTGTGACAGAAAGGTCCACGGAAAGGTTTGGTCTGGTGAAATCATCTTAAAAGAGTTTAAGCCCGTCTCAAATCCAGATGAATGGTGCAGTGTGCTTTGATTATTTTGAGAATGTGGCCACACAAAGTCATATAATATTGGTTTACACTAACTGGTCAAAAGTAATTAAAAACTGACTCAATCTAGCAATTTCTTATAGTTAACTTGAATGTATTTGCATTTTTAAATACTCCAGTTATTTTGCTTATGACTTTGTAAAACTTTTACACACCTTAACAAAATAATCCTATGCTGTTGTTGTTTTTCCGAATTACCTGTAAAAGTTTTCAGGGTCGGTGAAGGGTGAGCTGTCACATTGCTAAAAAATTCAAGCACTCTTTACTCTGCATTCAGCCCACCCACTCACACTCACAGAAAAAAATGTCACTTTTCATCATTTATTTCTGAGCTCTGAATGAATGTGCACTTCATTACGGGCTTTTTCTGGTAACTAAAAGAGAAATGAGTCTCTCTGTTGGACTGGCGCTGCAGGACTTTGTTAAAGATGTCAAGAAACCGTGCGAGGAGCAGATGGCGAGAAGTGACAGCGCTGCCAAGACGCCCGGGCGATATCTGTCAAAGTCCTGTCAGTTTAAAAATGTCCGGCTTCTCTCAGAATAGGGCTCATAATCGCTGTACATTTGTCACCAGTGTGTGTGATGCAGTGCTCTCTGTGTCCTGTAGGTGGTGACTCTGTGGTACCGGCCCCCAGACGTGCTCTTTGGTGCTAAGCTCTACTCTACCTCAATCGACATGTGGTCCGCTGGTTGTATATTTGCAGGTGAGAGTTCAAAGTACAATTTGTGTGTTATTTTGGTTGTGAAAGGTTATTACCATAGACTATATGGACATAGCTTACCTGTTAGTCGCCATGTTCCAAATAGGAAGTGACCATAGGGACGACAATGACTCTAGTTCCAATTGGCCTTACATGGAAAAATTGTCACCATCTCTCTGTAACTCCTGCAGTGAGTCTCGTCATTTTGGTCTTAAATGAACCAGGTTTACATAATCCCAGTGTTTTTACTTTGCTATTTTGTCAGTAAGTCAATTCCTATTCCTAATATGGAACTGGCTTCAAATTCACTCCCATAATTCCAAGTCTCGTGAGCTTTTCCTTTAATTGTAAACACACCAAAATGTCAGAGTTGGGTTTGGGGTTAGGATTAGGATTTTAATGTTGGAGAATTTGAACATTTCTTTCCAAAATATATAAATACATTTTTAAAAAAGAATAATCTCAGCATTTCAGAGAGATGCCAGGGACCTTATTACTCTGTGGCTTTCAGTCCATTCAACTGACATCATCATGTTTTTGGTGTTGAATAATGGCATTGCCCTTTGACGGTAATGTAAAATTGTGTGAATTCTGACCTCTCCTCAGCTTGAAACCTGAGGGCCAACAAAAACTGGTCTGAGGACTGCCTTTCAGCCCACGGGCCATAGTTTAGACACCTCTGCACTAGTTGATAAGCAGTGTCCAGACTTCTTACTCTGTATAGAACTCAAGTCTGACTTATCCAGGCTGTAGGTGTTGAGAAACATTCATTTACCGAGTGCAATAGAGTTTGAGACCTTTGCTGCTGTTTATACATTAACCAGCAGCAGTGAAATCAGCGCCGGTGGGTGTTGAGTCTAATTAGGCCCTGGCTCTTATAGAAACGACTTAAAGCTTTGGCTCAGCAAATTCTGCTCCTGTACAAAACACTGATGCTGCCTCAGGTTAGGCTTTCACTCAGACACTTACTATTTAAGTAGACTCCTGAAAATTCATCTTACAAATTCTACTTGATTGTGTGTTCAGAGCTGGCTAACGCGGGGCGCCCCCTCTTCCCTGGCAACGATGTGGATGATCAACTCAAGAGAATCTTCAGATATCCTTTTGAATAATTTGTAGATATTGACAAAAGTAGAATTCTCTTTTCTGCTTAGTGAGCCGACAACCCAAGACATAGTAATGCTTTTGTATTGATCTTCCACTACTGAATGATTTACCCCAAAGAAACCTGCTTCTGTTAGTCTATCTTTAACCTGAGCACGTTGTTGGGAACACCGACTGAGGAGCAGTGGCCCACAATGACCAAGCTCCCCGACTACAAGGTGAGTTATTGATTTTCTAACAGTTAGCACAAAGTTTGCCTCTCCGACATTGAAACTGATTTCTTTTCTGTCTCCAGCCATATCCAATGTATCCAGCCACCACCTCGCTGGTCAATGTGGTCCCAAAACTAAGTAGCACAGGGCGGGATTTACTCCAGGTAATGCCAATGTTCCATATTATGTCTAACTTCCAATATTATAATCATCAAAACATATCTGGAGTTGTTTAGCACCAAGCACGTAGGTTTGAAACATTTGAAAAAACTCCTGAATTACTGAGTTATGGATTTTCTCCAGATTGACAGATGATCATCCCTCTTATGTCCTTTTGTTCATGGGTTTATAGGTGCCAATTTGGGGACTTTTCAACGTTCAAAAACTGAAATGTAAATTTTGATGTCCATTTTTCATCACTCAACCATATGCATAAGATATGAGTCGAGAACATACATTTGTGGGGGAATTTTAAATACAAATGTAACATGGTGCAAGTATAGTACAACAAAAGGCCACAAAACTATTCTGTACAATAAGTTAACAATTTGGGATTGATTTGGACTTTTCAAATATATAATAAAGTTGCACTTGCAGTTACTTGTCACAGTTAAATTGTGATTTCAATTGCTCCTGCGTTTCTCTAACAACCATGCAACAATAAGCCCTGCTTCACATCCCCAGCAACACACGGGAACGTCCAAAGCAGTACAACTGATTTAGGTTTCTCATAAAGAGCAAATAAGATTAAATCACAGAATTCATTTATTTCCCTCAGCTCAAACTGCAGTACTTGTTCCTCTACGGACGATTCTCCAACACATTTCAAAATGCTGTTTGTTTTCCCAGAACCTATTGAAATGTAACCCAGTGCAGAGGATCTCGGCGGAGGAGGCCTTACAGCACCCGTACTTCGCCGACTTCTGTCCCCCATAAGGAACCACCGCGGCCCCATCGACCAATCATCTTTCAGTCTTCAGCAGTTTTAATGACACTCCATCACTCACTCTGGTCGTGCCTCAGCGTGGAACAAAATCACAACAGCTTTTAACTTATTTATGCCGGTACAAACTTCTCACCATCAATACACAGGAGCATAAGTGTTAATAAATCACTTTTATATGTCTGAAGTATATTTAAGTCTTTTTTTGCAATAGGGACATACATTTTTGTTTCAGTTACTGTCTTTTAAAAATTATATTAATAGGAGCCATGAACATTTGAAAAACACACACAGTTGTCTCTTATCACAAATGCCTGGGCAGCTAAAGATCGCTTTGTTTGGCAATAATGAAATCAGTTACTTTTAACATCAAAATCAATCTAAATACATGATTCATTAATAATTACTGTAGTTATGCCACTACCTATTGAAACAAATGTAAAATGGCATGGAGAATAATTCTTTTCTCAGGCTATTTTTCTGTTTTGTGCACTTTTGTTTTCATTTGTTTTGTTAAAGGTGCACTGCGGAACATTTCTAATGGAGGGTCTGCCAACTGACGTCTCCATGGAGATGCTATTGCTTTGTCAAGAATGTTCCACAGTATTGATCACAAGGGAGACAAGCACTTATTCACAGAAGGAATCATTGTATTTTTGAGCAATAGTAACACCCTTAATGAATAAATACTAGATGGATATGTTTAATTTGATACCATGGAACGTCAAGGTAAAGCAATAATATCTCCATGGAGACAACCAGGTGCTGGATTCTTCACCAGAAAAGTTGCGCAGTGCACCTTTAAGTATACATTGACATTGACAGCCAGTGAAAGTCTGGTTATGAATGAATGGGCCAATATAACTAAATGTGGACCAGTAATACACATTGCTTTGTATTTTTGAGAGTTTTGGTAGCGTTTTTGTATCGTTTTACTCTAGAGACCAGGATTTTACATTACGGTTTTGCATTGTTGGCTGTTTTAAATATTAAAACTTACTTGGCTTCAGGGACTAGTTTCACAAAGGTACTCAAAAGTGGAGACTATTTAAGTGTCATGCTATTCACAGCTGCAAGCATGAAAGGGACCACCAAAATGTGTATGGTACTTACTAACAGTGGTGGAAGGAATACTTTGAAAATGTAGTTGCAGAATACTGAATACCTGCATTAAAATGTATTTTGTAACATATTCTGATACATGGGCTAATCAGAGCACTGTATTCTGAATACTTTGAATACTTTCACACAGAGCTGGTTTTCAATTATAGAGTAAAGATGCAACAAAGAATTAAAAACAACTTTTTATTTGTGTGAACCTGTGAAATTATAAATGCACTCAAGACGAAAGCTGTTTTTTTCTATTTGTTTGTGCAGTTTGAAGCCAAAATTGTGTGATTAAGTATTGCCATTATTACTTCGATTTTAGGAAAGTATCTTTTTTCTGGTACCACTAAACGAAAAAATATCAGTTCCAGAATACAGTTATTCAGAGTATGTATTCTCTGTACATGTATTCAGTTACTTCCCATTACTGCTAATTACCACGCTGTTTTTGAGTAATATATCCAATGAAGAAGGGGTTTGCTATTAGCCAAGTGCAATATCTAAACATTGAAGTAAGAAAATGTATTTAGTCATTTCAAGATTTGTTGATGTGCCTTTGTGAAGCTAACCCCTAACACAATGCTATGCTACTTAGCCATTACCTGGAGATCGATGTTTTAAAGTAGGCTTCTTCATAAACATTTCACATATTTGCTGATATAGAGCCAGATAGTGAGTGCATGTATTTATTAATGAAGAGATGACTGCTCAGTTTGCTCTTTTCAGCGTAGCATCATGTCATTTAGTGCCGAAGTTTTTTTGGTTTTCAGACAAAATCCTCTAAGGTGATTTTATACAATGAATGAACAGTGGGTTTTGCACTTTGCTAGAACATTTAGCTTTTGATGGTAGAACTTGGAACAAACGTTGTCGTTGGTATTTTGTGCATAAATCAGCCAATAAGATTCAGTATTCAGTAAAGACAATATAAAAATGCTTTGCACAGTCTGCGTGGCCTGTTTATTTGCTGTACTTATTCAAGGTTACAGGACAGATTTCTGTCTCAAAATGCAACAGGTATTTTTAATCAAAGTATTTTAAAACATTAAGGGTGCAACTGCTCGTTTCTATGGAGATGTTGAGATTATGTAACATTGTGGTGAAGGATGCTACCTCTTGCTTTTGTCCATGGAGATGTTACTGCTTTATCCTGAATGTGTCAGATTAAGGCATTAAATTTAGGCTCCTTATTTCCATATAGACAAGTAAATGGTGCCACCAGGGTATACTGAGTAATAAAAACAAATGTAAAAAAATGTGAAATTGCAAAATAGATCAATTTAATGCCATAGTCTGGAAAATGCTAAACAAAGCAGCAACAGCTCCACGGACACAAGCAGGAAGAAGATCCTTCACCTGAAAAGTTACATAATGGACCTTTCAAAAGTGCATACGTGACTCACATTCTATGAAGACATGACATTTATAGGCTCGTTGAGCTTTAATGGTTAAGCATGTGTCCCATTTGCATACAAATAGATGCAATTAAAATTGGCGTTCTTGACAGATGTGGTACAGAGAATATCAGTGGTAGAACATAAAATGGATGGACTTTTTACTTTTACTTCACTACATTTGAAGCTATTTGATCTCAAAGTCCGCCCAATACTTCAACTTTTTACACTTTAAATACATTTTTAATGGGCACTAATACTTTCACGTAAGTAATATTTTTCATGTGATTCTTTTAGGATGTGTTTCAGTGGATATGTCATTGCTCTGCCTGGAATGTTCTGCAGTCTGGCATTAAACAGCTCAACTTTACATTTATTCAATTACAGGTGGTGTTATAGCTAAAAAATATTTAGAAAAACAGGCAGACTGTGACTGTGAGTGGGGTCACCGCCCCACAGATCTGACCTGTAACTTAGTCTAGTTTGGTCTCCATGAAGACAGAAGGGTTTAATGCCATACTGTGAAACATCCAGACAAAGCAATAGCATCTCCAAGTTACACAATGCTCCTTTAAGTAACAAAACTACTACTGGATAATATCAGCTGCATAAAGTCAAGTCACCTCCTCAGTCCAAGAAGCACTATTCAGGAGAAGCTTTGTTCATTTGAGCCTAATACCCTGATGGATTTATCATGCATGATTTCAAACACAAAGAACACATCAGCAGGTCTTCTTTAATGACTGAAAGTACACCAAACTGTAGTATAATAACTATTTAATGTACAGATCATTGTTAAAATCACATAATATCTACAATAGAATGCACTTAGTTCAGCTGAACCAGATGAAGCAAAGCTAATTCCCCAAACATTAGTGTTTCCATGGCCAATCACTGCTACCTGTCAGAGCTGGTCTTAAAGGCACATTAGTCTGGTAGATCCTTAAGAATCAGAGACGTTGCCAGGTCAGACCTCCTCATGACTGAGTCTTACATTGAGTTTTGTCTCAGGGCGGGTTTAAGAGGATTTGGGAGAAATTGATTTGGAAAACACTAGTTTGCTTCATCTGGCTCTCAAGTACATTTCCAACATTGCAAAATGAAGAGTGATATTACATCTGAGAGCAGAGAGAGTACTGTTTTAGGGTTACATAATGGTCATGCAAGATAGAAGCAACTCATGTGCGTAAACTGTCAAGTAAGTTTGAGAAAGAGTTCCAACAGAATTTACTTGGCTGAAAACTTGAATGGCAAATTGCCCGATAGAGCTGGACAAAAGCAGCGTATGGTAGTTCAAATACACTCTGCTGTTCTGGGGCTGGATATAAGGCAGGGGCTAGAGGTAAACAGGACCGGCATTTTTTTAAAGGGCCCATATTACGCTGTTTTGTGATTCATGTTATAATGTTGTTTCCTCATCAAAAACATAATGTGAGAATGAATGTGTTTCATTTACACATTTCACACAAACCCTGCATATTTCGGCTGTGTTCTTCTCTCAAGTGGAAAACACTGTGTTGCATCTTGTGACGTCATGTGACAATAAAGGAAGTGCTCCATTGTGTTTTAAAATATCATACACCTTCACTAGATTCATCTGAATGATTATTCTACAGAACTAAAGGTAAAAGTAGCTGATAACTACCACTTCATGACATCACAAGGTGGAGCAGAGCATTTTGAGCTTTGGAGACGTAGACACAGATATGTTTTTGATGAGGTAACATTATAATATGACTAAAAGCTCACAAGAGGTTTTTTTGCATAATGTGGGACCTTTAATAATAGATCAAATGAAAGCACTAACCCAGTATTGTCAGAGTAGCATCATTGTGTAACCTGAACTAGCTTTTTCAGCCACTCAAAGACCACAGCCTGCATGATATCAAGTCAGAATGAGAACCCAGATTTTCAACAGTGGAATCGGACCCTGTGCATTTATTGCTCTAAACAGCGCCACATTTTAAGCCTGTTTCTCTAAAATTTCAAGTTTCTTTTCAAAGGTGAAGGCTCTTGTGCTGATGCCAGAAAGTACAGGCTAAAGCGACGCTCCGCTTAAAAGTAAATGTCAAAATAGTCCTGTTTGCAGACCACAGTATAGATCTGTTTTAGACCATAGATCAATTGATTTAATTAAACTTTGAGGCAATAACAGCACAGACACATGGCATTAAAACTATTCTGACTTGAAATGATTGAAGTCAATACTTTCTGGCATTAGACCTCTTCTTGCATCCCTAAGCAAGAGCCTTGAAGGTAGTTACAAACAGAAACGTCTGGTCAGAGACTTTCAGAACGATGGCTGATCTCCGATAATTTGTGCTTCATGTCAACAGTCGTTTACAGACAACAGTTATAAAGCTACGCTGGTGTGAGTGGGGGAGCCGACATGTACAGTTAGAATTATGCAACTGCTTGGGTGTGATCAAGTCAAACAGATTTTGAATGGAGAAGGTGCAGTAATAGTTGGTTTAGCAGAGAATCCATCCCTCACTATACAGTCATATATAATAGAAGTCAATGGTACATAAAATATCTCTTTTATATTGTGTTTAGCTGTTAGAGTCTGTCTGACATCCAACTGGTGTTTTACATCAAACACTGTCACACTGTGTAACTTGTCTGTTGGAGGGTCCTTTATTTGTTTTGTCTCCATGGAGATATGTGTAGAATGTTCCACAGTACGGCCATAAAGGTATGAATCTCCATGGAGACTTGCAAGCCATAGGGTAGATCTGTGGAGGGCTGATCCCACTCACAGCAAGAATTTTAAAGATATTTTTGAGCAATAAATAACACCTGTAGTTGAATTAATTCAGGACAGATTTAATGCCACACTGTGGACAATTTAATAATAAATATTTATTCAATTACACATGTTTTTAAAGCTCAAAAACCACTGAAGAAGGGCAGGTTTGCCTCTTCACAGATCTGATTCATAACTTTTGGCCTGGTGGCATTCTTGTCTCCATGGAGATAGAAAAGTTGAATGCTGTGGAACATTCAGGCAGATCAATAAAATACTTATTATGAAAACAAGCAGGTAGTGGACTGTCCATCAGAAAAGTTACACAATGCACATTTCTAAACATGAATATGAGAGCATAATTCATTCTTGGTGTGCTATGAATGCAGTGATTCATATGTGTGTAGTCTGGCATTAGTAGTGTTGCTAAATGAACACTGCCAAGGGTAGTCTTACATGGAATTGAACCCCAGACCTCCTGCACAAGTAAAACCATAAGCTCATCTGACTCATTCTGACTGAGCTTGTGCAGCGTCCTGTCTCACACGGAGCGATCTAAAAACAGTCTCTACAAGCTGACACGACTCCCTTTAAAGATGGAGAGATCACACAGATGTAAGAGTTCTGCCCGAGAATTAGATGGGTAAATATAGTTTATTATACTTGATCATTTATACATCACAAATTCCTATTTGTGACTTACATGTTCTGTTATAGTAACAATAGTAGGAACAGAATACAATGGTGACTTTGTACAATGGTTTTAAAATGAAGCGAAGAGGACTGAGGTGTGCGCTTCTTATGGGCTGAGGCAATTCTCTAAGAACTCGCCGTCATGTTGTATCACCAAAGACACTTGCGGTCCACTCAGATAAACGCCATCTGATCTGCGTCCAAAAGATGAACAACAGTTTGTCTATATGTAAATACGATACTTCTAATATATATTCTATGTATATCTATTTAAATATTGTATCTGACAAATCACATGAGCGTTACTGAATTTCTGAATGGCATTTGACTTGATTTCATTATTTACATCTGAAGAGGGTCTCCACAAGCCTTTAACATGTGAGAACAGAATACTATCACAGAGCTTTGTGCTGCTGATGAAGGCTATGACCACAACCATGTTTTATGAAGAGTTTTCAAAAGGCTATACAATCCAAAATATGAACCACACATATATTTATACGGCATACATAAGATACAATCAATAATGTACTTTTGATCCTTGTAAATTACATCAAAATGACCCAAAAACAGTCTGTTCCCCAAGGGTCCACATTCACTCTTAAATAGTACATTTACAATAATCAACGCGTTACCCATTAGAGCAGGGCAGCTCCATTAAGAAGCAGAAGGCAAAAAAACAGTGTTACAACCACATTCAGATGTTTATAAAGTCTCTCCCATTTTAAGATTGTTACCACAGTGAAGCATTTGAAAAACAGAACTAGAGATGTGACATGGGCAGAACAAATAGCTCGATGCTAAATTGGATCAGCTACATATTTCTATTGCCATAAAATGTGTTTAAAAACTAAAGGCAAGGCAAGGGTCAGTTTGTTTGTATAAAACTGTGTCTTGAAAAAATGCTTAAAGATCCAGTTTAGCACAAAACTCTTGAGGTTTAAGCCATATTATGTTTCCTCCTCAAAACGTACCAGGAGTTTTGTTTTGTTTCATTCACACATTTAAGTAACCCTTTATTAAAAGTCTGTCTACTTCTCCAAAACTCAAAATGCTCTGTTCCACCTTGTGATGTAATGCAGCGATAGTTAACAGTTACCTTTTATTTACCTTTAGTAAAGTAGAGATTGTCAATTCATCAAAATAACTCTTGTGTATGAAGTTGTAAAACACAGTGGAGCACTTTTTCCTGTATTACCCCATGACATCACAAGTTGGAACAGTGTTTTCAGTTTGAGAAGAACTCCTAAATATGCAGGTTGAACATGTGTGGATGAAACAAAACTCAACTTCAGGTATATTTGTGATGAAGAAACAACATTATAGCATAGACCAGACAATAGTGTAACATAACCCCTTTAAATAAGTAGCCTCATCTATATTCTCTCCCTCTGTCACAGCTGGTAGTGTTGCTAGTGGTTAATTTGTCTCATAAATAATGGCCGACTGCAGTATTATTGAAGGAGGTAATTACAGGCTTTTAGCTATGTGCTTGTATCCCACTGGACAGCGTTGATTCATTCAGTCCCCCTGCAGTGAAAGTACAAAAATAGTCTCAAAAACAAATCAACAACTCAGTCTAGGTTTGACGTGTAATTTTAACGTTAGAAACCAGCATTCACTCCAGTAATGTTTCGACTCCTGCGCCGCTGTGAGCCGATACACGCTGTGAACTTATAGTCTCGGGTCAAACTCGAAGGCTTTTGCTTCACTTGGACTTTCCACTTTCACTAAGAGGACAAAAAACACACACGCACGCACAAAATCTCCATTTTCTGTATTGCCACTGTCACGTACAGAAAAAGCGGAATATTTTTTGTCACTTATTTCAGAAAGTCAAGCCCATATATATCTGTCTATCGCCACTTAGAATATTAGAATAATGTTTTTGTCTGTCTAACATATGGGATTGACTTTCTGAAATCAGTGACAAAAATATAGAACTTTTTCGCAATGTTCTATTTTTTAGATAGTTTCTATATACAGGCGGTCAAACATCTTTAAGAGAGGCACATTCCCTGTTATATGAACTTTCGTGAGCTGTTCCAATCTAGCATCAGCAGTTATTTACATTCAACAGGCACAGAAGTGGGTAGATTAGCCAAAAATTTAGTCAATAAAGAGTAACGTCAAAATAATATTACTCAAGAAGAAAAACTAGGAAATAACTAGGAAATAAGTAACTAAGAATATGTATTTATGTAAATATTAGTAACTGTAAGATTAACTGTATGGACATAATATCAGAATTATAATTTGAATTTAATGTAATTACAAGGGCCAAACATTAAATAAGGAACTACCGGTAATTTGGGTATTTTCAAAAAACAGACCACAACAATGAGAAAAAGTCAAATCATATCCAAAGGAGCGATACACAAATGTTCAAATCATTTAATACTGTCAATTTAAAAGCTTTGGGAAGAGTCAAAATGTTTACTCAAGTTAGAGAACTAAATCAATCAAGAAGGACTAAAAGTACGATTCTGTTTCTTTAACTTGACAAAAGTAAATGAAACTGAACTCTACCCACCTCTGTTCTAACCAAGCTTCATCAATTATGTACATTCAGTGAGCACAACAAGCAGCTTTAATACTTCCAACCCTATTAGCAAAATGCACAACTGATTGTATTTTATAGTGACTGCATAACTATAGCTTTACAAAAGACAAATGAACGATGATGCCTGGACATGGCTGTAAACCTGAGATCTGCTCTGGAAGTGTTTTCTTTCCTCTGATGATAGTATTCTATTTCTCTTCCGACATTTGAGGAGCAAAACTTTTTTCCCCCTTTTTAAAATTGTATGTACGCTCTTTTGTGGTATGAGTACTAGGGATGTAACCATATCCAAATTTCTCGGCACGATATTTATTGCGATATTTTGTAGAGGCGAACAAAATTGTGAATATGCTACTTTTTCCTTCAAAAAGGCCTCGACAAGCCTTTGATTCTGTCATAAACCAAAGAGTTGAGATTCACCGTGTAAATTGGACTGAAACAGAGCAAAGGATCAAGGTCTATGTAGTTCCCTCTGTTTCTTTTAGCTACTGCTGCATAACAATGGATTTAAGCAAAGACACTTGAGCTTTAGACCAAGCCTATTGACAGAAATCTTGAGGTGCCAGGGTAAGAAGCTTCACAAGGGCCAATAAATGTAAAATAAATTAATAGAAAGAAGGTCTAATTCTGTGCCCCTAAAACCCTGGGCCCCGGGATAACAGACGATATCATATCACGATATTTTGGTTATTGT
>JACN01046422.1:0-19635 GCA_000787155.1 Scartelaos histophorus | reverse complement strand
CATGAAGACTAGTTTTGTACATAGAGGTATTGTTTAAAATGATACGGGGTTGTTAAGTGCGATGTCACGTCCGGGTCCAAGCCTCATCAGCTAATTCAACGCATGTTTACCAATGAACTTTATTTCATTTTTTAAGTGACAGCACATTTCACATTAAAATGGGACTGCAATCGTCAACCACTAACAAGATTTTTAAGTGTGACAGGAAGTGTATGAGGTAGAGCTGGGCAAAAAACAAACAAGCAAAAAAAACGGTTAAATCAGTTAATTGAAAATGACGTTCAAATTGATTTGTTTGGAGGGCAATTCATTTTTATTTTCTGCGCTTTGTTGCATTTTAAATTGTATTAAAAATGCAAGATGACGCTTTTAAATCAGTGACGTCAAATTAAATATTTGGCCACATGATTTCTCCAGTGGCCACATAAATGATTTTAATGGATAAAATGATCACTGAATTCGATACTTTCGGTCTTGACCTTTTTTGTAGTTTGGAGAACATCTTTAGTGCTGTGGGGGGTGGGAAATTAAAAATTGGCAGTTTTATTTTCTGGTGCCTATTGGACCTGGAAGTGATATGACCACTTAAGGACGCTGTGATGATGTACAGAATACTAAAGAGGACTACTATGAATACTCCGGGCGTAAAGATATGGTATGGCATGGAGGTTATTTAAAAAGTTTTTTAAAGTGTTTTCTGGTTTTTATTTGAGTTGTGTTAAAGGTGCACTATGTAAATTTTCTGGTGGAGAACTTGCCACTTGATTGGGGTTAGGTTTAGGTTGGCTTGCTTTGCCTGGAATGTTCCAAAGTATGGCATTAGACAAGCAGCAGGAGACTACCAATCCAGGTTACAGATCAGGACTGTGGAGACGAATCTCTGCTGACAGTATGAGGTTATAAAAAGTCGCTCTACATTATTTATTTATTTTTTTTCACTTTTTTAAAAACCAAAAAAAAATGGAATTAGTTGATTTAAAATGTTTTTACTGGTCCAAAGTTATTCCTCACTTACTTTATACATTCCGATTCTAAATTATTCACCACCATGAGTTTATATGTGTTTTTCCCAACTTTCCTTAATTTCGCCCTCACAGTATTGCTATCAGCTAGAATGCTAACACACACTTCCTGATTCTCTGACTGTAAAACACTTCATAATTAGACGCACACAGCACACAGCAGGCTTAGTTTGACCTCAAGAGTTTCTTACACAATATATCACTAGATTTTGTTCAATCACATGGGGAAAGTTACAGAGCTTCTTATGGTACTGTCAGCAATAAAAACACACGCTATGTTATTTTAATGCCATACTGGGGAACATTCCAAGCAAAGCAATAACATCTAAATAGTAAGGTTACATAATGCACCGTTAGTTACCACACGGGATGTCAAGATTGTAAAATTTCACATTATACTACAGAGGTGGAATGGTAGCATAGGAGTTTGGAGGTGTACTTCTTTTCTGACGGAGGTTCTGCCATTAACTGGTCTCCATGGAGATGTTATTGGTTTGCCTGTGATGCTCCGCAATACTAACAAGTAGATCTTGCAGCGGCTTGCTTGTCTCCATGGAGGTAGTTAAATTAAACACCATCCCGTGGAACATTCCAGGGAAAAACATATTCATGGAATCGAGCAGGTAGATAGTTGCGGATCTTCTACCAGAAAAGTTGCACAGTGCCCCTCACGGATAGAAAGTTTTGGGTTTGATTGTAGGAACAGGTCTTTACTGTGGAGTTTGCATGTTCTCCTCGTGCTGAAAGGTCCAGTTTTACATTAAAAACATGTACAATAGTTTCACATGGGGCCAGACATTTCAGTGGGACATTCCTGGTTAAATAAAGGATAGAAATGTTAAACAACAACATAACCAAAATATATACTCTGCCTTTGAAATCTCATTATTTAATTTAAAAATCTGTTATTTTGCTGTGTTGTCTAAGCAGTGGTTTATAATGGTTTAATATTTTTGGAGTATGATACAGTATACATAGAATATTTTATCAGAATTTCCTTTTTACATTTTTGATTGTAAAATATAAATGAAGAATCTAAAATCACTGATAAATCCTGACATCCCTATTCTGACTTGGCACATTGTTTAAAGGTCCTGTATTACACAAAACTGACCCTTGTGAGCATGTTACCTCCTCAAAAACATACCTGGAGTTTTGTTTTGTTTCATTCACACATGTTTGAGTCTGTCTACATCTCCAAAAGCTCAAAATGTTCCACCTTAGTAGCTCTGTTGGTTGACCGTTTGTCCACCGTTTGAATCTCGTTTGAGAGATGAATACAGCTTAAATATGCACGTTTTTCTGTACAACACGTGCAAATGAAACAAAACACGCTCCAGGTCAGTTTGAGATGAGGAAACATTATAACATAGATCAGAAAATGGTGTAATCTGGGCCCTTTAATGTTCAGATATTCAGGTCTGGGAGCTTCCATCTTTCAAATCTTCCAAACAGTTTTGTGTGGTAAAAATAAAAGCCTTTTCACTGTAGCAAGGTGATGAGCTAAAAACCAGAAGGTCCCTGGTTCCCAGACTATGTGAGGGTCTTTTATGTGGAGTTTGCATGTTCTCCCTGTGATTTGGGTATGAATTTCTCATTTAAGGAACTTTTTAAACCTAAAGCTGTACGGGCCAATGTAAAATCAGAATAGTACGCTGTAGAAATCTAAAAGTAAAATCACATTATTTGAACTAGTTTAGGGTGGAGGGTTTATCAAATACTTTTGTCCATGGAGATGTTATTGCTTTGTCTTAAATGTTTCTTACTATGGCTTTAAACTTTTCTGTCTTCATGGAGACCAAACCAGACTAAGTTACTGGTCAGATCTATGGAGAGACAACCCCGCTTGCAGTCAGTTTCTAACACACATTCATACTGTGACAGAAACAACTTGTTTTGAGTAACTACTAACTATCATATCTGACTGATTTCAGGGACTTCTGTTTAGAACGTAGCATTTTTGAATTTATTATCAGGCCATTCATACTATTCATAAACTTGTTTAATTATGTTTATCTAGAATTTAGCAGAATTCAAAGCATTTTATATAGATTTTGGCATCTGAGAACTTATGATCAGGCCATGAACACTAATCATAAACTGGTTTTAAATAAGAGTTTATCTAAAACTTATTTATGTATAAACTTATTTCCAGCCCATGAACACCCCACCACCCCACAGAGGATGATTCATTCTAGTCTAGAGGGAGTTTATTTAAAGAACTTGTCAAGTAAAATGATCTTGCTGCGTGGAGTGATCATTTTCTCTACTTTTAAGTCATTTTCTGATATATTTTAGTCTTTATATCTTATATTTTGGCCAAGCTTTTTTGCAGTCTGGATAAGTTTTAATGCCATACTGTGAGACATTCCAGGCAAAGCAATAACATCTCCATGGAGACAAGCAAATGACGGAACCTGAAAACCTACACGGTGCTCCCGATGCAACAAAAACTAAACATTTTCATTGCATATTTTAAAGGCTTATCTTAGCTTCGCGAAAACTCTTAGGGCGATGTCAGGTTCTTCCAGTATTCAGATATTTCGCTGCCCAAAACACTGTATTAGCATAGTGTTAGCACTATGTTTTTATTTTGAGTTATAAAACTATATATTATGTAAAACAGATGGTACACTGAGAATGAAAGCCCAAAGCACTATTTATGTATTTCAGAAGGATTTTTTTTTCTTACAGGTCCTGTATTATCCATTATTAGTCTGGCTTTTGACTACTTATTATTTTCCCTTTATATTTTTAAAAGTGCTCAAATAAACTTTGTTACTTACTATTTAGAAGTGTTGCATTAGCATGATTTGTTTTTAGTGTTTTAAGAATTGCTTTTGTCTCGTTTTGCTTTTTGTCTTAGCGCAGTCTGCTAATACATGGCCAGTGAAAATCGGATAACTAGAATAATCCGATTACCCAATTATGAGATCTGATTTTGGTGCTTCAAAGACAAGTTAAATTGAATAATAAAAAGACCTGGATTTTAAAATAGCTGTTGTATATGAAAGATAAAGTACAACGGATTTATTATGGAAGAAATTGTGTAAAATTCACAGCGAAAAAAAAAATCCCAATTTTTACTTTGAATTTGAAACATATTGAAAAATGACACTTCCGCAACTAAAACTCAGAATAAAAATAATTCAGACAAATTTTTTCAGACTTAAAAAAATTTAAGTGAGAAATTCAGCAGTATCTAAAATGCAAAATCTAATGGAGCAAATGATCTTCCATAATTTTAAAATATTTACATTTTTGTCAAAGTTTTTGCATTAGTTTACCATTTTTGCATTAATGTCCTTGTCAAAACCTGGACATACGTGAATAATGAGATTAGGTGTAACTGTCAACATTTCAATAGTCTAACTCCACAAATCACGATGACTTTGACGCTAAACTAAATTGAGCTGAAGAAAATACTAAGACTCAAGGCTGAGATGTAAAAAGTAGCATAAAAAGCCCTCAAAATGCATAATATAGGCCCTGTAACATTGTACGGATCAGTGGGTTTTTGTCGATGAAACTGTCCCTGAGCTTTTGTTGAAATTGTTATTATAAATTGTTAGCGTACATGGTTGACTTTGCCTGCTTATTTGTATAGCCCACTTACTAATGTAGCCCACCAGATTTACCCAGTGCCTGAATGACTAAAGGTCCAACGCTGTAGAGTGAAGCAGTTCTACCAATTCAATACAAAATACAATTCTTACAAGCCTTATGTTATAGTCTGTTACATTTCTTTATAGATTGTACACTTATGTCATATTCCCACGCAGTTTATATGCTACAGTGCTGTGCAAAAGTTAGTACTCTATATAGCAATACGACTAATTATTGTTTGGATAATTAACAAAACACAAAGTATAGGTCAATATAGCTTTACTGAGTTGTTTTGACTGAGTTCATGATCTGTCTGGATAACATAATTTCATATTTGTTGCTGATTTATTGCAAATCTGTTGCTGTTGGTCATATCTGAAGAAAAAAGGTAATTGGTTTAGATTGTAAAAAGCTTGCCTCTTTTAGTTCAGGGATAAATATTCCTTTGAGATTTGAATCAGTTACTCGCTGGTTAGAAGGCGAATGTCTACTGACTTTATAAAACTGCCTCAGACTCAAGGAACTCAAGGTTTTTTATTTGTCACTCCAGCATGTAAGAGAAACGTATGACTGAACGAAATGTGTTCCTTGAGGCCCAGAGATTAAAAGAGATGAGAATAATATTAATAAATAGGCTATATTAAAAAGTACATTACGAGCAGTTCCAATTTGTACTTCTTTTTATTATTATTTTGCTGAACGAAGAGTTGAATTGCCAGAAAAATGCCTTCCTTCTTGTGTGTAATTGTTGATGCATTTTGGGTTCCCTGTATTTTTGTCATTTTTTTCCCAAACTTTATACAAACTGCCACTTAACTGTAAAAAATAAAATGTAAAACTATAATAAATATTAACCAAAGGTACTGTCCCAACAAACCACTCAACTTTTGCACAGCTCTGTATTCAAAAACTAAAATTCAAACCATAATATATGTAACCTTGTAACTGATCTAAAACCAGTTGTATTTTTTACCTTCAATAACTTAAGATAATAAGAGAGATGGTGGTTTCACATTTGTTGCCAGGTTGAACGTTCTGCAGCTTAGTTTCGGCTAAAGGTGTTAAAATACAGACACCCCGAACAGGAAATGATCTTATTTTTGTACAAATGTGACAAAGTTATGGTTGGAAATAATAAATATTCATAATAATATTGAGTCTTGTTTAAAAGAGTTTATTTATCTCAAGGATGATTTTGTTTTTATTGTGAATTTTGACTGTTAGCAGCACTATAGTGTATATAAGAAGTTTTGTAAAGAGAAGAACTTGTAGTGTGGTTTTTACTTCAAATATGAGCCTGATTAATAAAAAGGTTCAATGTATAAAGATGTTTTCTGGTTGTGGATCTGTTCTTTCACAAAGTTTGTTCAAACCAAATGTGCATGTTTCCTTATAACTAGGAGTGGGGCATTAATGCATTAATTACAATTATTTAATTAGAAAGAAAATAATGCATTAAAATATTAACTCAATTTATCACAGTTTGCATGTTAAACAACGCGGAACGTTTATTAGTGCATCATGTTTTGGTACGTCAATTATTCTGACGTACACGGTTCCAACTACAACAATGGCGCTGTTTGTTTATATGTGACGTAGCAGAGCTGTCGCTTTTAGCTGAGAAATCTGTTCAGCAGCAGAAATATATATTAAACAGTGAGACAGACATGAGTCCTGCTGTGATACCCGCTCCTCCCCGAGTTTAAGGACATAAAACAGCGCAGAGGAGAGAGAACAGCCGGAGGAGTGAGGACAGTCGGAAAAGTGAGGCTGCAAAACATGTCTCTGTCACAGTTCTTGCTGAAGGTAAGCGTGTATTCTCCGTGTGTTTTGGAGCGGACTTTATTCACTTTTTCCTCCACAAGTTGTGCCAGTGCGCATACATGAGCTCCATCCCGCGCTTTAGGGGCGATCCTATGTGCACCGTTCTACAGTCCTAGTGCGAGCGCACCCCATAGATGGTATATATGAATGGACATAGCCAACGCTGGCTCCCTTTGACTTACAGTAGGATCTTGTCGCTCTTCTCTCTGTACCTGCTGCAGTGATCTTCGTCATCTTGGTCTCAAAATGTTCTTATTAACCCGCTCTACATGATCCTAAATTTCTTTTTTCACTATTTTGTTCATCAAAAAAATCCAATTTGTAACATAGAGCCTGGCTGCAGATTTGCTCTTGTAACCGTGAAGCATCGCGAGCCTCATTTGAGCTTAGTCCACTTTTTATATGGTCTGTGGTGCACCCTAAAAGAGCCTGAATTTAAGTCATGTCTGTGTGTATTATTGATAAAGTAAAATAAGTAAGTACTAAAATTAATTTACATAAAATAAATGTTGCTTTTGGCAAATATTGTTATGGAATTAATTGAGATTAATTCATCGCAAAGCCTGTAATTAATTAGATACATTTTTAACCTGGTTGTAATATAATTAGACTAAATTAGACAGTATTGAAAATCACACTATTAACATTATTAACCTGTCTACATTTCCTAAGCTCAAAATACTCTGTTCCACCTTGTGATGTCATGATGCTACCGTTTGCCTTTTAGTTCAGTAGAGATTGGCCCTTCCAGGACTGAAATGACCCAAATAATTCAAATGAAGGTGTGTGGAATTTTATTACAATGGAGAGCTTCCTGTATTACTACTTCCTGTATTACTAAATCACAAAGTGCAACAGAGTGTTTTCTGTTTAAGAGAAGAACTCATCTTAAATATGCAGGACAAACAAAACAAAACTGTGGTTATGTTTTTGATGGAAAAACAACATAATATATTTAAGCTGATGTTATAGGCTGAACTTAAACGTTCCACAATTTGTCATTTAACTTGTTTCTTTTGCATTTACTGAACTACATTTGTTTGGAAGATAAAAGCTACAAGACTAGCAAAGCATATGTAACTTGTTAACTCAGACTGACTCTAGAATTTAAATAAAAAATCGATTTCATGAGTACACAGATATAAGGCCACATGGGAATCGAAAAGAAAGAGGATTTTCTTAGGATCATCACAGTATTCGAATCAGTATTGAGTTTGGCTTTATTTTGCAAAATAGTTTTTTATTTTTTATTTTAACAGGACATGCATTTGAACAAGTCACTGACAGTTCTTCTCAACATAGTGCAACAGTTATACAGAGGAGGTTTCATAATGCAATGGAATGGCACAAAAATAAATAAACGCACAATTCTCTCTACATAAATCTGAAAACATTAAAGAGTTGCATTTTTAAACATTGGCAAATTAAAACTATAAGCATGTTTAAGACTTTCGCCTTTTTTTAGCTTAAGTAATGGAGGTCTCAGCATGATGAGACGAAACACACAATTTCTGACATAAAACTGAATCTACAAATATTTTACAATTTTTTCGATCAAATGTGAGTGGCTGTAATTCGATGTGGACCCGACATTTACAAACAGAAGACAAGAATAGAAATTTAAGCAGCATCTGGATAAGCACGGATCCAGGCCTTGTCGTTTTGTGAAGAAAAGCAGCAGAGGAAGAATGTAGTGTAGCTAATTTCCAGTGTAGATTTGTCAGTAGTCATGGCAACAGCTGTCTGGTCCCATTTAAATATTTGCGATTCATTTGTGATTGATGAAGTCCATTTGTTAAGCAGGAAAAACGAATCACTGATGTAAATAAAAAGTATATTACTCATTACTTTATTCAAACATTTTTGAAATTAGGAATAGATAGAAATTTTACCTACAGAACTGGAACTGCCCACCTACTTTTGAGACGTTGATATTGAAAATGTTGATGGATTGATTCAGTTCCAAGATATCAGTTCAGCAGATATTTCATTTTGGTCTATAAACTGGTGTAAGACAAAACGTGTCTCAATATTAAACTTGTATTTTTACAGTTATAGCTGTTGTAGTTATGAAAGTATTTTTACCATATGCTGTTTGTGTTGAAAGAAAATAAATAATTTGTCATTTTTAGTCTCTGCCCTAGAATCTTCTGATATCAGATCTCGTTAAGATACTTAAAGCCAAAGTATCAACATCAATATCAGAACAGAAAAAGTTGGATCGGTGCTTTTTTACTTTTGAGTGTTAGTGAGGAAAGTACGTACACCAAAGTTCTACTCGAATAAGAGTACCGTTTGTAATGCATTGGATTTCTACAGTGCTTTTCATGCCCCAAAATCTCTACATGTCATTATTCATTCACTCCACTGACTGAAGTAATCCCACTGTTTCTTGGAGAAGAAGCAAAAACTCTATTCCTAAAATAGTTCTGTTACTACCAGAAGTAACATGTGCAAAAACTACAAAAAATTTAACAAAAATTAAAAAAGAAAGAAAGTGACTTCAGCCATCTTTGTTTTTGAGCTGCTGTTCTCTTTTTAACACTTTAAAAATACACTATGTAACTTTTCTAGCGAAGCGTCTGCCACTGACTTGTCTCCATCTTTGCCTGCACTGTTCCGCAATATGTCACTAAACTGATCTATTTCCATGGTAACGAGCAGGTGACGCCAACTGAGTTACAGTTTAGATTTGTGTGTGATTTTTTTTGTTTTGTTTTTTTATCAATAATAAATCTATAAGATTGATAATTTAATACTGTGGAACATTCCAGAAATATAATTTACCAATGTTAATGATGTTTAAAGTTAAATGAAACTGTGTATTTTTTGTGTGTACACTTGCCCAGGGACTGCTGATGAGAAGTAGCAGTAACAAAATCTGGTACAAATCATCTTTTCTTAATGTATTTGTACAAAGGTCCCTGACAAATTAAGAATGATTCAGAGTAAGCTGCATATTGTGAAACATTTCAGGCAACAACATCACCATGGAGAAGAGCTGGTTGCAGAGCTGCAGCAGAAAATTATTATATCAGTGCACCTTCAAATTGTACCAAAGTTTTTAATACCACATAAATGTCAGAATATTTTGATCCCGTGGTGTATTTCTAGGCCTCTCTTCTCTCAGGGAAGATGTTGAGCCCCAGTTCGATGAGTGCTCCCAGTAACATGGTCCACAGTGGGATGCACACAAACGTCAGCTTCACGTCGGCCAGTCTCTCCAGTTTGGCGCAGAGGGTGAGGCAGAAGCCCAGTTTGAGCAGCATGGCGCTCAGGTACCAGGCCCGCAGACGCAGATCAGGGGAGCCATTTCGCCCATCGTACCCGGGTTTGCAGCGCCCCGCCATCTTTATCGCCAACATGAGAATGAGGATGCCGTCAAACACCCACACGGGGAGGAAGATCAGGAACCAATTCCACTGCACCTGAAGGAAGGAAAAACATCTTATAATCTGGTCTGTTTTAGATCAATCACAATGCTGGTTTAGACTAAGTTATAAAACCACCTGTAATTGAATAAATGTGAAGCAAAACTGTTTAATGTCATACTGTGGAACATTCCACACAGAGCAATGACATATCCATAGAAACAAGCAGGTGATGAACCCCCAACCAAAAAGTTGCACAGTGCAACTAGTTAATATTCTTTGACATCCGAGGATCATTATGTGATCATTTCGATATATCTGAAATTGCAATATTGATCTTTAATAAAAAGAAACAAGGAAAATGGTGGAGCCTTATGAGGTTTTAGAAACCAATTCCAGCCTTCCCTTTTACGGTTCATCGTCATAAACATCTCCACAAAGCAGCACACTGTTAGCCCTGCCTATGGATCGCTGCAGATCTTTTCATTAGTGTCATAAAGGTTACACAACACTGCCAAACCTACGTGTATCACTGTTTAAGAATAAAACTGGAGAATGAAGTGTGACACAAAGGTAAAAAACAAACAACAAAAAAATCTTATTTTACCTTCCCGTCCAATTTGAGGACCAGCATTATGAGAAAAATCAGGGTGAAGACCCAAGTCAGCAGGACCCTCTGAGCCAGAGACATGATGGAAGCTGAAGAGGATCAAGAGGGAAAATCAGCTGGAGATCTGCAGAAATACGAGATACAAGGTAAATATTTACAGTTTGCATGTATCTGTAGTATAAACTATAGGTAAGCATAAGATAAGTTTAATAATAATAACAATAACTTAACTTTTATTTATGTAGCACTTTCCTTAACAGAGTTGTAAAGTGCTTTACATGCAATTAAATAAGCAGGCATAAGGCACAAATAGAAACGGTACAATACAGAAAAAGCACAGTGTAACTTATCTGGTGGAGGGTTTGTCACCTGCTTGTATCCATGGAGATATGCCTGGAATGTTTCACAGTATAAACTAAGAAAATAAGAATCTCCATGGAAATTTACAATCCATAATACAGGTTTAAATATATGGAGAGGCGACCCCACTCACAGTATGCAATAAATAACACCTGTAGTTGAATTAAATCATCAAATCCTTAACATCTCCATGCAGAAGAGTTACACAGCAAACCTTTCATAAGAAGTGAAAGAGTATGTTTGGTCATTTATTATGATAAAGAGAACAGATTTTGTTATATGCTAAGATACAATTAAATATAGCTACAGAACAATAGATTAGAGTAACATTAGCAGGCAAGTTAATAGGTAACAGAAGTGTAAGTGTTTGTTTCTTTTTTATGAGGCTACATTTATTCAAGAAGAAGAGCTAAGGCACTATTTGCATAATTATATTTGCAGAATAAAAAAATAGCCTGGATAATAAAATAAGGAAATAGTTTGGCTAATGGAGGAGCCAGTCTTTTTTTTATTTTAGAGAAGAGGTATTTTGTTGTATAGGTTACATTTATTCATAGAAGTGCACTGAAAGTTAAAAATACAACGCAAATACAAGCTATAATAACATACGTAAATAAAGGTACAAGGTGCAAAGTGCAGTTTGCAATAAAATGGTCACGAATATATAAGTAACAGATAAACGCTTAAGTTAGAGATCGAGTAATATTAATTAAAATAACTTATGCACTTGTTAAAATAAGCGAGTTTCACGATTAAAAACGAGTTTGATGGAAACGTAAACAATTATTTGCCCTTATCAGTGCAGCCTATTCAAATGACAGCTAGCATTAGCGTTAGCAGCTCTAAGCATTCACGTCGGCTTACGTCTCTTTTAAAAGCACAGTTTACGTACCTCGATCTGTTTGCTTTTCGGAGATGCCTGATCCGCATTATGTTCCGATTTCACATTAAAATGAATTACGCTTCTCATTTGTTATTTTAAGCCATTATAATCAGTGATGTTCCCGTTATTCTGCAGAGGCGGCAGATTCTCACGGTTGCCAGATCACACGAATGAAACGAGCAACGAAGTCTATAAAAATAAGTATTTACGTCTAGAATAAGCTACTTTAGCCAGACAAATAAGAATAAAAAGGTAAATGGATCACCGTATTCACCCATATTTTATAGAACCAAGCCTGTTTTCTAATATTGTGACTGCTATGTGTTGTTGTTTTATTATATTGTAGTGTATTGCTTCAAGACATAACCATTCAGTACTGTGGGCTTAAATAAGTCATAGCAGCTTGATAATCAATGTCATATTCTGCAAAATGTTGAGATAAAGTTTGTCTGTTACCAAAAACGCAGCTTCTAACATTTAACAAAAATCTTCTACTTTAAAAAGAAATAAAATAAAGTCGTGATAAATAAATAAACCTGGCAACTAAAGATTTCGGCCCCGTTATTTGTCCCGCCTTTCCTCGTCGCTGATTGGTTTGTTTTAGTGTTTAGTGGAGCGAGATTACCGTAAAGTTAGAATTAAAGTACACAATACCTTTCATTAAAATGTAATACATCTGATTCTCCGCTAGATGTAGATGCGTACTGTATTATTCATTAGACACTTGGGTATATAATTTACTAACAATACAGTGGCTTTATCGGATCAAGTTAACCTTTAATTAACAAAGAATACATGGGAAAACAAGCTATATTGATTAACTATAACATATGACACAATACTGATGCAAATTATTCAGGTTTCTGATTAAGCCACTGTTTGAATAATATATGTTTATTAAATTAAAAGTCACAGTTATTTTAATAGCAAAATACAATTTCAAAATATGCCTAAAGTACTTAGACTTACACAAACTTTATTGCTCCACAAGGGAAACTATTCGGACACAGTAACTCACACATCACAATATAATACAATAACAAAGAATAAAACATATAAATGATAATCATAAATTCTAAATAAGTTGCAAAAAAAAAGAGCAAGAGACTTTTTTGCGTGCGCCGTAAAGGCCAAGATCTTGTACGCGCATTTACAGTGCACATTACGGCGCACGATCTGAAGTTGTATTCTACATAGACGACCCGATCGTGGACATCTCCTCTTGACAAGGGACTACAATTATACGCTTGTGGACATTTTAATATACTGAGATCAATAAATTATCGATTTTTTAAAGCAGCAGAACCGGATCTTGCGCAGGTAAGATCTCAGCGGATAATCACGGTGTTGTTTATGCAGAAAATGCGGTAAGTGTCTGGGACAGCTGTGCGTCTCTTTTGTACCACCGGTAGCTCCCCCAAAACTAGCTTACTGTAGCAGATTGTGATTTTATGACAGCAATTTGAGCTGCGTTTGCAAAGAGAAAACTTTAAGCATAATTTACGATTTAAAAGCCAATGCACGGACATAATCTGCGAACTACACCGAGCAAAAGAGCAAGCTAGTTACAAGATTAGCAACAGACTACAGCCAATGCACGTAAGGTTTCCTCTATAAATTTTTGCTGTTTTATTATAATAACTCAGAAATCAGATAGTCTTTATAGATTTTCTCACCACAATTCAATACAAATCACTTAAGTAGTTAAAACCTCAAATGCCTTGTCTTTGATTTGTTTACATTTATAGCTTTATTCAAATGAGTGATATTCCTGTGTTTTTTTTAGCATAAATCTCTCAACTAACCCTAACCGTAACCCTGTCTCTCAATTGTATTATACTGTATTATTCTTTATTTATTACTGTTCTGTTAACGAAACCAGCAATGCAGTTTATCTAAAACAGTTTGCAATAAGATTGCAAAGTTAGATTACATGAGATGTTGCTTCTTTCTCCTTCTTTTCTCATTAATTTCTGGT
This sequence comes from Scartelaos histophorus, assembly GCA_000787155.1. NCBI lineage: Eukaryota > Metazoa > Chordata > Actinopteri > Gobiiformes > Gobiidae > Scartelaos > Scartelaos histophorus. Next base: position 5,981 of record JACN01046422.1, on the reverse strand, counting down.
TCGTTTAATGTTAGGACAGTGTTAATGCATTTTTATACTTTTTGTGAATGAAATAAACAAATATATAAAATAATTTGAAATAAGATTAAATAAGGTTTGCTTGACAACTGTGTATTTCTGCCTAGATCCGAGATAGTCAAGTCTAAAACCAAGATGAACAAAAAAAACAGCAAAGCAAATGCTGTTTTATACTTGTTGAAGTGTCATAAACCTATCTATGGACTATATTTGATGTGTAATCAGTGTTTTGATCAGTAGAGGCAATAAAAAATGACATTTATAGTCCAAACTTACATTGTAATCAAGAAGATAGTGATTTGCTTGTAGTCTCTAAACCTGCTGAAAACAGTCTTGTATACTACTGTGTTGTTGTCACCGTACTAAAATCTTAGACTTGATTTTGATACTAAGGAATAGACTCGATACCCAATACAAAAAAACACTATTTAGACATTAGAATGTGATTTTTAACATTAAATCATAGTACATTCTTTTCTGTTCCCATGTGGTCTTATATCTGTGTAATCCCATGTAGGTTCTGTGACTTTTTAGTATCTGCTCAAATGAGCATTTAGTTTTGATGCTAATTTTAGTCTAGATTCGTATCAGCTTTTCTACTTTTGACAAGTCTATAGAAATATGTATTGAGTGTGAATTATGCAACCAATTTATGTAATAGCTATTGTTCAAAGTCAGTATAAATACTTGTTTTGATGTAACCCAGGATGAGTGGCGATGTATTTTTAGCCGGGTTGCCAGTCCTGCTTTCGGTCTGTAGATTCTATCCTATTTTTCTGCTTGGTTTGGTAGTGGTCTGATTTGCCTGTTCCCCTGTCTATCTCTTACAATGGCCGGGGTACAAAAAAAAATCAATATTTCGAAGTAGAGTAATTCATTTCAATTCAAGGGCCTTAATGAGATTTCCAAAGGTGATTATGCACTGCACTGTCCAGGAGAAGAATGAGAGGGCTCTTTTGGAGAGAATTGGACTGGTATAAAGACAAAACGCATACATTTGTGACATATGTCTGTGAAAAGCACTCTGTAGATAAAAATGTACTTACCTTGCCAAAGTTTCAGTATGTAATAGATTTGTATCCTTGTAATCAATGAATGGCATCAGGATAAACGGCATTGACTGGATTATCACCATCGCAAAGACCATGTAGGATTTGATCTGGCCAGACTGTTATAACTGTCGTAACTTTCATAAGTATTTACCTGATTATGTCATAGCCTTGTTTCCTTCTCATCGATTAATGGCATCAGGACAAACTGCATCAACTGGATTATCAACATAGTAAACACCATGTTGGATTTGATCTTGAATTATAGCCAAGTATGGCGTCTACTACTTGTCTACTCTCTGGTGTCTCTTATAACTGTCAGGCCAATCTGTTATTTAAAGAAGTACTGTGAACTTTTTGAGTGTTGTATCTGCTGTCTCCTTGTTTCCATGGAGATGTTATTTATTGCTTTGCCTGAAATATTCCATCGTATGTCATTACGTTTATATCTCTCTTGTGTTTAGTCAGTTACAGTAGATTTATTGCTCATAAATAACTGCAAAATCATGCATTTTTACTGTAATTGGGGTCGCCTCTCCACAGATTTGACCCTGATGTAGTGGCCTTATCTTGTTTCCATGGAGATAGATACCTCTATCATTAGAAATGTTAGTGCATCTCTAAGTATGTTGAAAACTGAAAGAATTTGTTGAGGAAGAGTTTTAGTTTTGCAGTTTATGTTTTGAATCTGAGATCTGGTTCCCAATACAGATCATAAACTTGGCCAGGACTAGACCGGGACTAGAGCAGGATTAGACCAGGACACCTTTGAAAGAAAAATACAATAAAATAAACGTATTGTCAAACCTGAGCCATATTTCCTAGCCAGTCTTCAGTAGCGTCTTGTGTGTGTGTGTGTATAGTTTTTTCGTATTTGCTTTGTGTGTTTTGTTAAACCCTTGGGCTCCATCAGACTGAAGTGAGTGCAGTGTGACAGACTGTAAGTGAAGCATCCACATGGCTATTGTCTACACACTCAGCTCTTCTTGTCCTTTGTTGTCTGCTCCTCTCTTCTCGCTCTTCTTTCTTTTCTCCTTTGTCTTTTCCTCCTTTATCTTCATTGTTCATTTATTTCTCTTTCTCTCTCTTCATCTCTCTCCCTCCTCCTCTCCTCTTCTCTCCTCTCTCCCTCTTTCCTTCTGCTGTCAGTTGATGCTGTGACTCTGGTGCAGACAGTGCAGTGTGTTACATCACCAGCTGCATTGGAGTTACATCACTGTATCTGATATCTGACATATGCTGGAGTAGAACTGGGACCCAGTCTACAGTCCTGGTCTATAGTTCTGGTCTAGTTCTGGTCTTTATTCCTGGTCTAGTTCTCGTCTCTTGTCCTGTTCTGGTCCTGGTCTTTAAGGCTGATCTTGTCCTTGTGCAGTCCCGATACAAACATGTGCTAGTCCTGATCTAGTCCTGATCTAGTCCTGATCTAGTCCTGATCTAGTCCTGATCTAGTCCTGATCTAGTCCTGATCTAGTCCTGATCTAGGCCTGGTCTTGGCCTGGTCTAGTCTTGGTCTAGTAAAAGTCTATAGTTCTGGTCTATATGCCTGGTCTGTAGTCCTAGTCTTGTCCTAGTATAACTAGGTCTGCAGTTCTGGTCCAGTCATGGTCTATAGTCCTGTCCTAGTTCTGGTCTATAGTCCTGGTCACAATTAAATCAAAATTGCATGTTGATATGGTGCAGTCATTTAGATCTTTCCGTAAAGAAAGAAAATCCGTTTTTATTTTCATACAAAATTCAGGAAAATTCATACAGAAATCCTTCTGTACTTCTGTACTTCTGTACTTTTGTAGTTCAGACATCTACAAACAAGTTCTGAAAAGAATGAGGTTCTGATGAGTCAAACAGCTCTTATTTCAATACGATAAGAATCCTACTTTATATCACATTTTTAGATTTTTCATAATTGCTCATATTTGGTACCAGAAACAAATTTAAAAAATACAATTGTAAATTTTTGTATCTGAACTGAAAATTGTAATTTGATCCATACTTCGGAACATTCTGTATGTTTTATGCCATACATTTCCAGGATAAGACCCTACTCCAAGCAACATAAGAGTCAGGTTAGTGGAGGTGCAAGCCCCTCAGAGGCATGTTTTTTCTTTTTTGTGAAATAAGTCTGAGTTAAAGTTGCAAGATAAGTCATTGCTCTGCCTGGAATGTTCCACAGTGTGACATTAAATGGCTCTGCTTTACATTTACTCAATTAAGGTGGTTTTATAGCTCGAAAATACCTAGAAAAACAGACATTCTGACTGTGAGGGGGGTCGCCTCTCCACAGATCTGACCTGTAACTTGATCTGGTTTGGTCTCCATGAAGATAGAAAGGTTTAATATCACACTGTGAAACATTTCAGACAAAACAATGACGTTTCAATGGAGAAAAGCACTGGATGGACCATTTTATTTTAGTGCATTCAGGGCTAAAAGTTTAAAAAGTTACATACTGTGACTTTAAACATGAAAACATTGACCATGGTTATCAAGTTTGACATTTTTCTTTCTCATATCCTGCTGCGTTACCAAAAGCAACTGCAGTTTCCAGATAACATTTTATATTTGTTATGCTACCTCTCTTAAAGGAAACCACTAGCAGCCCCTTGGAAGTCCCCACAAACCACCACACCATTCTCTGATTAGATGTTGTCTCTGCTCTGTGTTTTTTTCTCAGATGTTATAATGGCCTCGTGGTTCAGAGTGGCCTTGACCGTCTCTTTTTCTCCTTTGTTTTCCAGATCTTGTGCAGCTCCTGAGCCCTGCCCTAATTTGGCTACAGTCTATCCTCCAGTGAACCGCGCCGCCTGAAAAGAGGTATGTTCAAATTATACTGTTTATAATACAGAGGAGACGAAAATGTGCTCAACTTAAAGCTTTAAAGGTCTTATATTACACTGTTTTGAGCTTTAAACCGTGTTATAATGTTGTTTCCTTGTCAAAAATAGACCCGGAGTTATGTTTTTTTCACAGCAGAGATCAGAAAGTAGCGTATTATGGGAACTAAACTAGACTTGCGCAGTATTCACATGTGAAAAATCTTTTGAGTTGGCACAATTATCAAATCACAAAGGCTGCAATTACTTAGACAACAGAATTTCTTCCCTATAACGAACCAAAAATAATTATAGTCTTGTTTAGACCTGTCAGGACAATTACTACATTGGCTTGCGTTCAATCTGGGACCGAAGAAACAGTCATTTGTCAATACTTATTGTGAGTTCTTTTTTGTACTAGTGGTGAAATTGTAGTTATTTTTCTGATTTGATCTCTGTGACTTACAAACAAACTACTAAAGTGTTTCATTCCTTATAATTATTCTTTATTTCATGTGTAACATCCCTCAGGCGTCCATTTAGAATCCACGGCAAAGGAGAAATTCAGTTTGCCTTTATTTATTTAATAATATTGTACATTTAGAATTATTTATTGAGGATAATTTGACTTTTTTGATTTGGTTTCAGTATTTTTTGTTTATCATTTGTATTACCTTCAGCTATATATTGCACTTCAAATGTTCAGCAGTTACCATAGCAACACAATGCTCACATTAGCAAAGTCAAAAAAAGCTTGTCTGGGTTAGGGTTAGGAATAGGGTTATGGTTAGGGAGATTGTCTGAAAACTCAAGAATTAAAAAAAAAAATTGATTTAAACACATTTTCAGGAGCCTGTGATCAACCCGAGCGTTCTGTTTAGGGGTTTGATTTTCAACAAAAGAGAAAAGTGAGAGTAATTAACTGAAAAACCGTTGACTAATGCTAGCTTGGGACTAATTTTATGTGTAAGAAACTTGTTAAAGAGCACAAATCATTTGTGTTCAAACAAAGCTCAGATTCAAGTCAATAAATAAAGACAAAGCAGAGCCTACAGTTAGCGTCACACCACCATCACCATTCAGGGCTGGCTACTTTTCTGTTTCCTTTTGGTAGAAATAGTGATTTTTATTTTTCAAATTTTCAAATAATATAGAGATAATGAATAATGAATTAAAAAAATAAAATTAAAAATGAAAGATGTTTTTGAATTTGAATTGAAAATTGCTGAAAATATCTGAATAGACCATAAAAACATCCTTCAGAACGTTCTATATGGCTGACTTCTTTTCAGCTTACTTTTGGTAGCAATATTGATTTTTATTTTTTTGTGTGCAGATTTTCAAATAATACAAATGAAAATAAGGCTTTACTCTGTGGTGTGTGTTGGTTGAAGTGTCATGCCTTAGAACAGAACAGAATTTGGTGCAAGCGGGAATCAAACGTTTCCCCAACCTCTGAGGCGGCTCAAATAATTTGTTATGGGAACATTAAACTTTTATGTCTTCTAAGTGTCCTTAAAAGTGCAGCCTCAGCCCCGACCCACAGAGAGAGGAACAGAAAGCTGACGTTTGGTTTAGTGGACGGGGGAAGAGACGAGTGAAGTGAAATACGAGCAGCCCTTAGTGATTTATCCTCTTCAGATGAATTCTCTTCGCGATTATCACAACAGAAAGTGGTTGTGTTGACTGTGCTTTAACCTGATCGTGCCATTAGACAGTGTTACGTCTCTCTAAACAACAAAAATCTCACATTACATTTGCTGGGATTCTTAGCCGCTCTTATTTTTAAAGTGAATATGACTATACATTTCACTAAAACACATTACCTTTAAGATTATATTTGTTTTGATACAGCTCAAGATCATTCTACTCTATATTAAGGAAAGGTTCATTTCTGTTTTTCACTTCTGACACTTTCAAATAAGTCTCAAGTTTCAAATCTAGTTTTTTAGTCATCGTTTACATCTTGCGTTAAGTTTGCTGATGTTTCGGAAGTGTCCTTGAGGTGGACCGCAAGACCTCACTGACCATTTCTCTGCACTGTGGACATTGGGAATTGGGAGGTATTGGGAGAGAGAAATATGGAAGATAATTTGTTCCA
>KN512066.1:1522-17342 GCA_000787155.1 Scartelaos histophorus | reverse complement strand
TTTTTTTTTTTTTTAATGTATTTTATGGGTTTTTATTTATTTATTGCTATCTTATGGCTTTGCTCTTATTTGATTTTACTGTTTTTTTTGTTTTGTTTTAGGACTAATATGTTTTTAATCTGTGTTTAATGAGTATTTATTTTATTATTATATTATTATTGTTGCTTTTAGTTTGTATTTGTGCAGCACTTTGGAAACTGTTGTTCATGAAATGTGCTATATAAATAAAGTGGATAGGCTTGATTGATTGGATTTTTCACGAGATGAGACGCATAACGAGACTGGGTCCACGAGAATGCGACAAGACGAGATTTCGACATCATTTGTAATAAAAATAATAATAATGTAACATAAGCCATTCACAAATTTGGCCTCTGTTTATACTTATTGGATGTAGTACTTTAGTGGTCATTGTATACTGCTCTTTTTGTGTATTTTTAATGGAAAAATAAATAGCTCCAGTCTTACCCAGTGTGAAGCCCTGAACCAAAGGAGCTACACCGGCTCCATATTTGGGATCTTCTGCGGTTCAAAAGGATATCTTTCTTTGCCGTGTCCTCCACTCCCATCAGGTCGTCCTTGTCTGCCACTTCTTCGTACTGAGAACAGACACACGTTCAAAGTTCAAAAATGATGATGCTTTAACGATCCAAAAATGTGCAAAACTTTCCCTGTTTTTTTAGAATATGTTTAATCACTGGGTCTAACCACGTGATACGAAACTGGCACCAGCTTCAGTGTCTTTTCCCATTGATTTCCATCCCTGATACAATTCACTTAAGTCACTCTAATGATATTTATCCTGTTTAATGCTGCTGTACAAAAACTTAGTCATATTACTGTAAATAACATTATAATAAACTGAAGTCACTCTATTCTGTTCATATTCTGTTCGTGGCCATACCGTCTTGGCAAAGCCTGATCTCGTCAGCTCTCAGAAGCTAAGCAGGGCCGGGCCTGGTTAGTACTTGGATGGGAGACCACTTGGAATTCCAGGTGCCACAGTGGGGCGACAGTGGTAAAAACTGTCGTTGTGTCCTTAGGCAAGGCACTTCACCTACATTGCCTAGTATGGAAGTGGTGTGTGCGTGAATGATGGTGGTGGTCGGAGGGGCCGATGGGGTAGATTGGCAGCCTCGCTTCTGTCAGTCTGCCCCAGGGCAGCTGTGGCTGTAATAGCAGCTTATCACCACTGAGTGTGGAGTGAGAGAATAATGAACTGTAAAGCGCTTTGGGTGTCTTGAAAAGCGCTATATAAATGCAAGAAATTATTATTATTATTATTATGCTGCACTGTTACTTTTATTGTACATTATAGTCAGTTTTTATTTTTATTATTGTTATTTTTTTCTATTCTTAAATTATTTATAAGCCATTATCTATATCTTGTTTTATTGCATGTTTCCATTTTCCTGCTGTTCTTGAACTGTGCATTTTAACACTGAAATTTCCCCACTGTGGGACTAAAAAAGGCAAACCTTATCTTATCTTATTCAAGCAGGATAGTAAAATTGAGTTTAAAGGTGCGCTGTGCAACTTTTCTGGTAGTGGGTGGGTCGTCAAATGCTTTTCTACAAATTATGTTATTGCTTTGCCTGGAATGTTTCACAGTATGGTATTAAAACTTTTTGTCTTCAAAGAGACCAAACTACAAGTTACAGGTCTGATCTGTGGAGAGGTGACCCCGCTCACACGCAGAACGCCTGTTTTTCTAGGTATTTCTGAGCTATAAAACCACCTGTGATTGAATAAATTGAATAAGCAGAACAGTTTAATGTAATTAAAATTCTAGGCAGAGCAACATATGCAGAAACAAGCAGGTGACAGATCAGAAAAGCAACACAACAACAAGTAACACATTCAATAATCTCCTTCAGAGGAGTGTGCTGCAAATTAGTGGCACAGGGAGCACGTGCAAAACTCCACACGAAAAAAGCCACAAGCACTGAGTGTGCCGCCGTCCCTCCTGTTTCTGTGAACGCAACGCTTCTGTAATTAAAGGAGTTAATGACAAAAATCTGACCACATGTCTAGCTCAAACAGAAGGAGGATTAAAAAGTAGGATTAAAAAGCTTATAAATAATTAGTGATGCACCGGTCTAGCTTTTCTGATACTAAAGCCTTAAGTATCTGCCAATATAAACCTAAAATAACAGAACAGATCCAAATGTGTTCTGCAGCTGTTACTTATCTCTCACGTAACTGCTGAACAATTATGAGAAAACAAAAGTTTAAATATTGTGAGACTTTTTGGGCCCACTATGAAAGAGAAATAGTAAACAGTCTTTTTACATCAGTGTATTTGGCCAATCAGGATATTGAAAGAACCAATATTTGGAAATAAAATATCCAATCCGGCAAATTTTTCAGCATTGGCGCCGATATCTGACACAAATATCGTAGTGCATCCCTAAAGAAAATATAGCTTTAATAACAAGGTTAGTTAAAGTGATAATATGTAACTTTCTGGGGGTGGAAAGTCAACTGTATGATTCTGTGGAAATAGAAACCTAAAGCCACAGTTATGTTTTATGCTGTACTGTGGAATAATATAGTCAACAGAACAACATTTCCACGGGAACAAGCCAAATAAGAGTCAGGTTTATGGAGATGCAAGCCCACTCAGAGAGAATGCATGATTTTCTAGGTAGTTTTTCAATGTAGTAAAAACATGCATAATGAAACATCTTTCTTTTATTTGAGTTTATTTTTTGGATTGTGGATTTTCTGGTGTCATATTTCATATTTATATATATTTAATACATACATACAATTTGTTATATGGTTTTAACTTCTTTTTAAAAGGTACCCATGTTTCACTTTTGAATAAATATTAAAAAACAAAACAAAACACACTTTCATAGTATATGACGCAGTAAAGTACTATATATATACTATATATTGCATTTTTTTCATTTTGGCTTGTGCTTCTCCATCTACAAATGTGATCAAACTGTACAGTGTTGTAAATGTGCCCCAGTTCTTGCCATTTTCACGACTTATTTTGAATTTATTATTACCATTTTTGTTTTTATATTTATTTTTTATTATATAGTAGTGGTATAATAAGTGATGTGTGAGCTACTGTGCCCAAATAATTTCCCTCGTGATTAAGAACAGATTAAGCGCAAATGAATCAGCATTGGTGTTGCCCATATGAGTCAACAATAAATAACAGTGCAGTTCTGTATGCACCTTATAATTACAGTGTTACAACCTGAAAACACGACGGTCAATCTTTTGTCTCTCTTCTCAGAACATGGGTGTGTGGTGTAATTTCGCCTTTATACCAACAAGCTAACTACACCTTTTTAATGAAATAATAGGACATACACAGAAGTGGGTGTAATTGTGGTGTGGTTAGGTGGATTGAGTCGGTCTTTTTTGTCCCTAGGTTAACAAAGGGTGCAGTACTCGCCTTGGCCATCGGGGGGTACTGGTTTGCCGTTTTCTTGTCTCGCAGCGTCGGTGCTTATGAGTCATCTGACAATGTTTTTGACGTTAGTAATATCGTTAAAACTGTGAGTAATTAGCGTAACTGAGCGCAGAGGAGTTTCGACATAGCTGAGTTTGATAACACTTAGCACTGTGTCATTGCGGTGTCTCTTTTGGGTGTCACGTTTGCAGTTATTGTGCACAAAAGCTCAAATTGCTCGGAGGTAGTTTTCAAGTTAACTTTAGTTCAGCGGAGATCGGCAATTCCAGGATTGAAACGGTCCGAATCATTCTACGTGATGTCACAAGTGTTTTCTGTTTGAGAGAAGAAATGATAGATTTGCGCGTTAAACATGTGCGAATGAAACAAAACACAACTCAAGGTCTGTTTATGTGATGAGGAAAAGGCATTATAACGTACTGTAGATCAGACAAGAGTGTAACATGGGGCCTTAAAAGCATATTTTATGAGAGAAAAACCACAAAATGTAACTAATTTACAAGATTAAAGTCACCTATTGCACCTTTAATGACTTAAAATGGCAACATTTAACATTTATCAGATGGACAATTAAATCCTATATCCACATGTGCAAAGATTTGGAGTTACAAGCAAAATCACAGGTCTCTGCTCTTCGTGAGTGGAGCAGTTGACAGTTCACTGACCTGTACTTTGAGCAGTCTGCTACTGTAAGACTTGAAGTAGCTGAAGTAGATTTTACTCATGGTGTCCACGTACTCGTCTCGGATCTCTTTAGCCACTGTCCTCTCATTGGCCAAAAGGAACTGGTAGAAAAACCTGTGGAAAAGCCAAGTTGTTTACATGATCTGAACACGTCTAGGGGCACTTTTGATGCGGTCAGAATCTCACCTGTATTTGAGTAACGTGTTCTGGGGGATCTGGTAGTTGGTCATAGGCTTCCTGAAGGCGTAAATCTTTTGTAGAATAAACTCTCTGATCTTAGAAACAGCCTGAATACAACAGACAGGAAGTACAGTCAGTAGGTGCCTATGTTTTGACCAATGAAAACAAATAATAACGGTACCATTTGGTACTGAACATTTTACAGGTACAAGGAATTTTAAAGGGGAAAAGCAGGCCAAAAAACTGCATAGGTGTGAACTTTAAATTGTTTGGATTATGACAGAACCAAAGACTTGCCAAGTCTTTTATGGCTGCAACAATTATTTTCTTAACAATTCATCTAATGACTCATTTTTGGATTAATCGAGGAATTTAACAATGCTTTTTTTAATCTCTTAATTAAATAATCACTTTTTTAAGACTTTATAAAGCAACTTGTTCCCAATTTTCCATACAGGTTACTGTATTTATTAGTTAACTAATAAAAAGTACATTTTCTCATTTAGGAACATTGCTGATTATGTTACTATGTCATGCAAGACACTTATAGGGATCAAGGCAAGGACATAAAATGCTGCTCAAGGCTCTAATATAGACAGCCCCACACAGTCTGACAGAAGGGTGTTTAAACACCAGCTGACAGTGTGTTCTCTGCTGCAGTCAGTGTGTAGTACAGGCACCCGGGCAGTCTGCAGTGCCCTGAGCCCGTACAGGCTCCACATTGCACCTGTACAGTCGGCGGTGCTGCCTCTGCTCTTTCAATGGTCTATTGTGTGTGTCTTGCATGTGCAGCATTGTTCTTTGCGTGGAAATACAGCGCAGATGTTCAGAGCTCACTTGTTCCTATTATATCTGACACATTAAATAAAAGACTCGGCTCTAAAGGCAAAGTTGTTGATTATGAAAAACGAATCATTTAGATAAAAGTAGCATTTTGCACACTTTTCTTTGAACCTCCACAAAACAGTACAATAAATCTTGTATCATAAAATGGGGTGAGTGTAAATTCAGCTTGAAAGACGTAACTTCCTTCAGTCTCTCCAGGTTGAAATGCACATCGTAAAACTCCCGTACCGACACATTTGAAAATCATTACACTCCCCGTCGCCGTCACCGCCCTCACCTTGAGTTTGAGCCGGTCCACTATATCCTGGATGTCTGAGCAGGCCAGCGTCTCCCTGAAGCTCAGCTCTTTGGCAAAGTTGATCTTGTTGTTGAGTTCATGAAGCTGTTCTAAAAACTCCTGCTCTGTGACCGGACTGTCCAGGATCGTGCTGTGGAAAAGGAAACACAGTGTTAGAGCTGCAGGTCCGGTCAAACTCTCCCAACTTACCGTCCGTCCCACCATCCTGCCTCCATTTTGTTTGTGTATTCAGTTACTGTCTTGAAGTAACTATATATTTGTTTTACTTTTTAACTGTGGTGTTTCTTGTTATAAAGCATTTGGTGCAACTTATTACGGTTGTTTTAAATGTGATATATAATTAAAATGACAAAAAGCTGCTTATAGACCCCAACAGTTTTGAGTGATTAGGAGAATCGGCTAGAATTCTTACTTCATAATCTACACTTAAAGTATCATGAAGATCTGTGACAGCCTATAGTAGGGCAAAAAAATTAAAGAGGAGGTATTTTACTTCTATGGGGTATTGCAGGCTCTAAATTATGCTATTTTCTGGTCTGTTATTATGTAATTTCCTCATCAAAAACAGACCTAGAGTTGGGTTTTGTTTCATTCACACATGTTTAACACACAATTCCTGCATATTTAGGCCGAGTTCTTCCACTTTTCCACCTTGTGATGTCATGCGGTAATACAGAACGTGCTCCACTGCGTTTATACACCTTCAGTAGGATGAAGATGGATGATTTCAGCCCTGGAATAGCCAATTTCTATCAAACACAAGGTAAAGGTAGCGGTTAACTTAGCATTTTGAGGTTTGAAAATATGGACTGAGTAGTAATAAAGACTCAAACATGTGTGAATGAAACTAAACATAACTCCGTGTCTGTTTTTGAGGAGGTAACAACATTCCAACATGACTTAAAGCAAATGCAGTAGATGCAGGTCTGCGCAGCGGGTTGTGAGGCACCTGATCATGGCTCCGGGCACCACCAGCTCGTCCACCAGCTGGCTCAGGTGGCTGCGCACGGCCTGCCTGTTCTTCAGCCTCATGTTCATGCTCACCGACTGCTGCTGGAGGCTCTGGATCTCGCTGCTGATGGAGGAGAGGTCGCTCTGGAAGCCGCTCAGCATGCCCTCCATCCTCTGCACGCAAACGCACCAGACCATGGAAATACCGTTTAATGTGGCTACTTATATTATAGATTGCTAAACGCCTCATATCAATAGGGTTGCATTATGAGGATTAACCTGCAGTTCACGTTCTTTAGGCCTTCTCAAATACACATGGACTAGTTTACTGTTCAGATAATTGTATATACTATTTGATTAATCTTTCACTGCTATTTAGACTGTACAGACTCTTAAACATGTGACAAAAGACATTTCATAATAAAAATACCAAGATTATTAAATCAAAAGGAGTAGGAGTATTGCACTTGGGGGTATTAATCGCTAACATAATATATTTAGGTCACCACGTTAGCTTTAATTTGAAAATACAAACGACATATTCAAATGTTCCCGTCCCTTTGCTCTCAGTACTAAATCACCCCCGCTCAGAGCGCCAACAACTGAAAATCAGTGTACGTCCCGCTAATCAAACTACTGCACATCGCATCTGATTTGTGAAGTTGTAGTGTACCGTTTTGTTTCACGCTTTAGAATATTTATGCAATGAAATAAATTATGTAATTAAGCATTAACATTTTTAAACATTATTTTCGTGCAGAAGCATGGGTGATGTAGGCTTGTGGGCGGAGAATTGCACAGAATCTTACAGTTAACCAGGAGTTATGGAATAGAGATCACAAGTTTACCAAAACGTGCATAGATGACATCCAAAAAGTTGATTTTGTACAATACCCTCTCTTCACCCAGCACCTTCCCTCAGAGGTCAGAGGTCAGACCTACCTCCAGGATGGAGTCACAGGCCGTGATCTGGTTGTGGAGAGAAGCGATGTTCTGGCTCTCTTTAATATCTGAGCGTGATGTGATCAGGAAACACTTCTAATCATTACTGGACAGAAAAGGAGGCGTTTTATTACCATTTTTTTCATAAACTGCCTCTTGTAAAACTGTGGTACTATCTCACCAAACCAAATGATTTAACCAAAAATACATAAATGTCTGTCATATGCACACAAACTGTCTGCAGGTAACAACATGATCTCCAGCCAATCCTGCAGCAGCAAAAGCATCAGAATTGGGAATTTGGACACATAACAACTGGGGGTGGGACATTAGCGCATTAATTATAATTAATTTATTACAAAGAAAATAATGCATTAAAAATATTAAGGCATTTTAGTGCAGTTTGCATCCCAAACAACACAGAAGGTTTGTCAGTGCACTGTGTCCTGGTACGACAATTACACTGACGCACACAGTTCTGGTAACAACAATAAAGCGTGAAAGTGCTCTGGGTCTGCAGGACGGTAAATTTCCATTCCAAAAACCGAGGGAAGGATTGACAAGGCGTCGTTTATTACAAACTGTACAGAAAAGCAGCCCAAACTCGAACACACGATTGGCTTCAGGAAGAGAATGAGTGAATGAGTAAGACAAAAACTATTATGCAATTAACTGAGATGAATTAATAACAAAACCTGTAATTAGATTATCCTTAATAAAAACATATCTGCTACTCACTGTAATTAGTTGAATATTGGAAAACACTTTGGTCACCTTCTGTGTTGTAAAGAGCTCTATAAATAAATACCAACATGAATTTGTGAGGAGCCAAAACTGGTATTTGCTCTGCTGCCGTTGTTGCCAGTAACAGATATTCAATACAGATAATTGATTTTTTTACATTCCTTAGCAGTGCCCACAAATGACGAATACCAATATCGAACAAAAAGGCTCTGCAGCGCTTCCAAATCCTACGTGTATAGCAGATTAAAGAAGAAAATAGAATCGGAGAAAGCGGGTACAGAGCAGTGGGTGTGAACCGATAGGGGTGAAAACGGGGGAAGATTGGACCCACGACGTCCAATAGAATAAAGATTAACCAAACATGCACAACTTTGAGAGGCTAAATGAGAAGGAAACAATTATAACATTTAACATAACAGATGCAGTGTCAAAATGAAGGATACAGTCTTTGATGGAGGCCTGCTCGATCCTCTGCAGCTCGGTCTCCACCTGTTTGGAATACTGCCTCAGATCCACGCCCTGAAACGCACGACACAAACAACCAGCTCAACACACACACAACGCAAACAACACCGGCTCCACACCAGCGCTAAAAGTCCTACATGTTTTTGGTTTGACAGAACAGGTAAATATGCAGGTTTTGTGTGGCCAACGTGTGAATGAAACAAAACACAACTTCTGGTAAACTTCTGATGAGGAAATATTATAATATGGATCAGAAAAATTGTGTAATATGAGCCCTGAAATACAGTAGGAGTGTTGCTGGTGATTGGAGGGGCCGATAGTGCAGATTGGCAGCCTCCCTTTTGTTAGTCTGTCCCGGGGGCAGCTGTGGCCACGGACATCGGTAACTTCCAACATATGGACTGGAATGAATAATGTCATTGTAAAGCACTTTTCAAGCAAGTCAGACATTAAGGGTGTGGAAAAAAACTGAAATACTGATATATTGTGATACTAAATTTGATTATACCATATCGTTATTCTGAGCTGCTGTATCGATATATCGGCAAGAGTATTTTTGGGAATCTTTAAAAAAAATTCTTGCTTTTTTATGCAATACACTTGACATATTCACTGTTTTCATGATAAAAAAATAGATGGATTTTATATTAACTTTGCACAGGTATTGGTTTAATTTAAAAAATATTGTTGTTAAAATAGGGTGACCAGATTTTCAAAATAAAAAAAAAAACTACAACATCCCTGGTTTGGGTTGGTTGGTAATAATAAGTGTGATAATAATAATAAATTGTGAGGAAAATGCACTCGGCACTAATGTGAGCCAGTACAGTCACATTTATTCTGTTGTGTATTTTACCTAAACAAATGACAATTTATGCCTCTCTTTACTGTTAGTGGGGATCAAATTGGTTAAAAACTGGGGCAAAACACTGGTTGTGGATACAGATGCTGGGACAGGGGACACAGGACAGAGTATGTTGTAGTATTGTGATATATTGAGAGCTATGTATTGAATCGTGAAGGACATTATAACATGACACTAGCCCTGCAAACGTTTTCTTTCTCATTCAAACAAATCTGACACTGATACTCATACATATGTTCTTACCGTTTTAAGAGCCTCTTTCACCAGGTCGTCCTCTAGATTGGCCTGAATATGAACTAGAACACAGAGAAGAAACATTGCAAATATGTTTATGATTCATACGGCACAATTCCTTTCCATTTAAACACATGTTAGAAGATATTTACTGCACTAAAAGGTCCCATATTACACAAAATTTACTCTTGTAGCTTTTAGCCATGTTATAATGTTGTTACTCTTCCAAAAACAGACCTGGAGTTGCATTTTGTTTCATTCACACATGTTTGAATAACCCTTTATTTTAAGTCCGTCTACATCTCAAAACTATGGCAGAGTATAAGGCTCAAATAAAAAAATAAAATAAAATAAAAAATTATGTTGGTGCTACAAGAATAAGGTAATAACATTTCGGCTTATGTCGTAATATTACAAGAAACAAGTTGAAGCCAGTAAAAATGGTAATTTTACAAGAATAAAGTTGTAATTTTATGAGAATAAAGTCGTAATTTAATTTAATTTAAAGTTGAAGTAAAAATGAAGTTGTAATACTATGAGAAAATAGGCTGCTTGGAAACTGTGTGAATGAGAAGGGTGGTTCGCTAGATAGATAAAACTTTACTGCACAATGAAATATTGATCGTTTTAGCCATCACCACCGCACTGATCTAAGTACTTTGAAGCGACACGTGTTAGTACTGCGTTTGTTCTGCAGGTGTTGTGCGTCACGGCGCGTGGAGCTGTGGTTTAGTCTTGGTTGTATGCAGTGTAGAGATGGTGGATTGCAGAAAGTTCTGTCCACCCTGACCCGGTCCATGCAAGGACGGAGTGACGAAATCCCCGTGGGGATGATCAGCGGTGTGTTGATGATGAGTGATGCTCGTGCACTCTTCATCCCCTCATTGTCTGTACTACATCCTTCTTGGACTGGGTCAGCGAGAACAGCCCGGGGCGGTGGTGTTTGTCTACACCCACTCTAATACAGCAAAGACCAAACTGACCACAGACCAACATAGGTACACCAGCCAAAAACCCACTGGGCCAAAATATTTAACATACTAACAATAAGACAATATGGGCGAGTCATTCCCTGCTGTTTTGGAAAGACAGTAGAAATCTTAATAAAGGAGAAAGTCTTCGCTTCTTTCATGTTTTTTACACTGTCTTTGAGTTTATTCTCAATTATTACGACTTCATTCTCGTAATATTGCAAGTTTATTCTCATAATATTACGACTTTATTTTCACTTTGACTTTATTCTCATAAAAGTACGACTTTTCCTGGTTCGACTTTATTCTTGTAGCGCTCACGTTTTTTTTTTTTTTTATGTGAGACTTATCCGTCGTACAAAACCCCCAAAATCTAAAAGCTAGTCTTCAATTTAACAGCTACCTTTTACTTTTTGTTCATAGAGATTGGAGATTTCTACGCTGAAATCCTCCACATGAATGTAGTGAAGGTGCATGGAGAACAGGAAGTGCTCCATATACCCTCTGTTTGAGAGATGAACTTGGCATAAATCTGCAGCGTTTGTGTGATAAACGTGTGTGAATGAAACAAAACACGACGCCAGGTCTGTCTGAGATGAAGAAACATAACACAGATCAGACACAATGAAACGGGGAGATTTGGCGTGTCTTACTGTCCACTTCATCGAGGATAAACTCATCCGTGGTGAGGTCCAGTTCTCCCAAATTCAGGTTTGTCACGTCCGCCTCGGCTTTCTGAAACGAAATACGATTCTGTTCAAAGTTCAAAGACTGCAGAACATGTGCAAAAAAGTCCGTCTGTGCACTTTGCTAACAGCATCAATTCTAATCCTCATTTCAGTTTGATTAATTGTCCAGCCCTAGATATACTTGACTTTTTTTTCCTCACTTTGCACATTGTTAGTAGTGGAGGAAGTTTCAGTTTTGTTACTTAAGTAAAAGTACAGAAACTGGAGAAAAAAGATTAAGCAAAAGTAATTACCCTTGTAGATCAACAATGTTCCAAGTCTAATTATCAGGAGAAAAAAATCTACTGAAGTAAAAGTGTTTAAAAAAGTAGCTAAAGAGTAAAAAGTAAAAATATTCTGTGCAGATTTTGAGATCTAAAAAGCGTCAAATTTAAATTCAAAGTTATTTTGATACAAATTTGTGCTGAATTTTGTTGTTTAATCAATGTTTTTTTTCCAGCTGTTTTAATTTGTATAACTTTGTTTGCTCAAGCTACAAATGCGTTAAAAATGAACTCTTCAGCTCTTCAACTCTTCATATGCTCAGAAAGGTATGGATCTGGAGTATTGGAGGAAAAAAGTAAGTTTTTATCTTTTATGGTTAAAAAGTTACGTGCGGTTAAGTAAAACAAATCCACCTGCATCTTATAAAACACTGTCAGTCTGGAAGGGTTAATCTCATGTTATGTGAATGTTTATGACTGTTTTCCTGTCTGAGGGTATAAAGCCCTGCATGTTTAGCAGTGCTTTGGGATGAGGGATAGACGACTCTGCGAGGGACAGAATTAGTGATTTTCTTTTTCAAGTGCACAATTGTCTTTAATAAACCAGACACTTTGATTCAAGACGGCTGTCTCCAGTTTTTATTTTTGGTACTTTAGGAAACCCACAACAAACCCTAACCCAGTAGAGTAAAATTTGTAATCAGGAGAGGCCTAAGTTACACAGAAATCCATGGAAAAAAAAAACAGTACTACTCTACTCTTCTAAAATCTAAGTGCCAAAGGTGTAATCTTTACAACCTGCTCAGCTTGTTTATAATTTGTCCATTATCACCTCACCCGAACGCTGAAACAACAATATGGGTTTTACAAAGTACACTAACCACAAAGATATGCGCCAAAACAAACACAATTCTGTTGAAAGACGTCACTGTCAATTCTGAAATATAATATGAATGCAATTTAAAAGCAACAACAGTAACCTTCTTTTAATCATTTTAGCTTCTTTAAAAAGGTCCTATATGACGCAAATCTGACTCTTGTGAGATTTACGTCACGTTAGAATGTCGTTAGCTCCTCAAAAAACAGACGGAGTTGTGTTTTGACGTCTGAGTTAGTGTTCAACTCCTTTTACACATGGTTTAGTAGAGATTGGAAAGTCCTGGGCTTAAATTATAAACTGTGTTTTCTGAGAGAAGAACTCAGCCCAACTGTGCCGGGATTGTGCGTTAAACGTGTGAATGAAACAAAACACAACTCCAGGTCTGTTGGTGATGAGGAAACAATATTAAAACAGATCAGAAAATAATACGGGCACTTTAAACAGGTAGGTGCAGGTGACACTGAAACATTGGACTTTTTCCTTTTCTTTTTGTCCACCGTCTGACAAAAGGGAACTCGGGAACTAAAACAAAATAAAAGGAAAAAAAAGGGAAGGAAAGGAAAGGAAAAAGGGAAAGCTATCAGTGTGTACTCCAAACCCACAAATGCAAGAATAACACTCAAACAATGTAGAGATCATTTTATGAATTCTTTTTCCTAATTACAAGACCCTAAGTCTAATTTTTAGCAAGATATTCTAAAAATTGAACTAAAACTGCACCTCGATCTGGACATAGACAATGGCAAAACCAAATTCCAGAGAAACTGAGTGGGTTCTATAGTTTGCAGCTAGAACGTGATCGTAGTTTCAGGTGGTCGAAGTTTCGGCTGGAGGTGGGAAGGGGCTATGGAGAAGAGAGTAAAAGCTGAAACCAGAACGCAGACACTTTTTGAAGATACTGTAGAAGAATTCTCTTAGTAGCTTTGGAGCTGCATGAGAACACTTTGAACTTTGTGTCAGTTTCTGTTTCTTACAGGCTCAGTAGTTAAGCTATAGTTAGAAATCAGTCAAAACATCTGCATTTTGACAATTAAACATTGAAAAAACACTTAAAAGGGAAGATTTTGATTTGAAATTCCACAGACTTGGCCTATCTGTGTCCTCAAATCAAATCTAACTTTTACTGAGAACACTTCTAATGCTGGTTTATTATTGGTTACAAAAATAAGGACAAAGACTTTTGCTTTTACACGATTATCCAGAAAACAGTGTTGAAATCCAGAGTGTTTAAACCTAAAAAGCACCTGCAGTCAGTCACATCAGTGCTAGTGCAGCCTCTGGATTCTGGAGGGTCTGAGCTTTCACATGAGCCATGCCTGTTTATAAAATGAAACTGAGACAAACTTGGATGCGTCTCTGTCTGCAGGTTAAGGCTCCAACACAGGTTTTAGTTAAACTTTTAAACCTTAAAACGCTCATGGCAAACGCAGGTAAATCTACATCTGCAGAAAAATCCTGGTTTGAAAGTAGTAGCGTCAGGATTGCTTAGGCGACGTTCTTTCAGCCGTTTGATGTTAATAATTCACAGAACAAGGCCCAGAACAAATACGCACCTCTGTGTTTGTTTTATCGTCAAAAACATACTCGAAACAATAAGTGGACTTAAAGGGAATGAGGGAAGGTGAATCCTGGCTTTATGTGACAGAGTTACAGTATTTTGCAGTTAAAGTGCAGATCTTCCCGTCTGCTGCAGGAGACGGGGAAAGTGCGTAGAAAATTGGTTATTTCAAATATGTTTTGTGATGTCTTTTTAACTTTACTAAACAAGTATTCATTATGCATTATTATTCTGCAATTAGTATTAAACAATATGCACAAAATTTACATTAAAAACTAATTCAAAGACTATACGTTTCTAGGAAATCATTATCCAAATAGCTGCTTTATTTCATTGAAGAAATGATAACAGACGATGCATATTTTGTCACAATAAATATTAAAAAGTCAAATTACTATATTGAAATATGAAGACTAAAATATCTTATATACGTCTGTATTTTAAAGGTTCAGTAACGGAAACAAGAAACAAAGAAAAGAAGAAGAAAAGAAGCATGGGACAGCAGAATTATGAATGGACACATATCATCACAAGGCCACACCTCAGTCATTCATCAAAGAAAGACTGCGTACTCAGACTAAATTTAAGCACTAATTGCACTGGACAATCCCTGTATTGTGTCAAGTCTTTCAGCTAAGCTCTCATGCTACCTTCTAATAATGAACTAGCAAACAAAATCCTGTCAACGTGACACTTCTTTAAATCACTGAAATACAGGGGATTAAACCCAAAACTAGACCTGGACAAAGACTAAAATAGAATCACACCAAATCTACATCAGGTCTAAAATTGGGACTAAGAAAGGACTAGGGAATAATTCAGCTCATTCAAAAGTTTAGTTTAGTTTAGTTTTTTTTAACTAATATTTACAAAAAATAGACTCTGGGATCTAAAAGTTACTGGGTGATTGCAACAACAAGTATCTGAATTGTAAAGCTGAACATATAAGCCTTGGATAAGCAGAAGGCAATCATGTTTTACCATGTTATTTGCAAATAAGTATGTTATGAGTAAACAGTGATTAGTTTATGGGTATATCATATTACTATAAGAGCATACTACATATTATTTGTCTAGTCTTCCTTTTATTGTTTGGTAAAAGCTGAGATGATCGGTGAATTTTAAAGTTCTGTCTTCTCTTATCTCATCTCTAAGGAGAGGAACCTGCATAAGAGCCGTGAATGCTGCATGTTCCAATGACCAAAAGATCCACACGTCGCTCAACAAAATACAGAGGGTGAACAAATCCACATAGAAGTGCTTTTCTGTTTTTGTTTTTTGTTTTTAATTGTACTACTGTTCACTTTCATTCACATCTTTATAAATGTGTATTTTCATTTATTCACAAATGCAAAATATAAATCAGCTGAAACTTATTGGCCTTCAGAGGCCTTGATGGGAGCTTGACCTGTCACTAGGGCTGTAAAAATAACCAAAATATTGGGATATTGTATCGCCAAAGGTTTCATAATAATATCGCAGGTTGTCACAATATATCAAAGTTACATTGTTTTATAGTATCAACAGTTAATAAACATAGGGAACTACACATCCCATGATTCATTTGTGTGAAAAATATAGATATAAAGGGTGGGGTGGTTTTTCGCACACATTACTTTTGCTTTATTAAATTAAATGAACTTAATTTAGTTGAATGTGTGTGTCTGTGTGTGTTTGCAGGGAAGGGGTGGGGAGTTTTGTTGTTTTATATTTGTTGTAGATATTGTTCCATGTTTTTGTGTTTTGTTTTTTATGTTTATGATTATACTTTGTTACTTATAATATTATTATACTCCCTTTTCATTAAAAAAAAA
>KN512064.1:5421-21350 GCA_000787155.1 Scartelaos histophorus | reverse complement strand
CAAAACACCACTCCAGGTATGTTTTTAGGATGTATCAATATTCTAACATGGTAAAAAACTCACAAGAATCCATTTAATGTAATATAGGACCTTTAAAAAAGTTTTGGCAGCACTACACACTCACACACACACACACACACACACACACACACACACACACACACACACACACACACACACACACACACACACTCACAACCACACACTCTGACTGCTTTCATATGGTTTTATAGTCAAATCAAAACTTTTCTTCATTGCTGCGAAAAATCCCCACTTTAGGTACAAACACAACACCAGATGGTCCTGTCTTGTAATACTTTGAAAGTTTATCAAAATGTAAATTCTAGCCTTATTTATATGCCTCTAACCTCAAAAATGATGCATTTGTCCTGTAGCAAAGTTTATACACAAAGTCTCTGCATCTGAAATGTAAATAAAATCAACCCACAACACACTTTTATGTCAGTGAACAAAAGTTTCAAATTGTTCTGTCCTAGCTTAAAGGTGCGTTGTGTAACTTTTCTGATGGAGGATCTGTCAAATGCTTCTTTCCACGGAAATGTTATTGTGTTGTCTGGAATGTTTCGCAGTATCTATTTTCACGGAGACTAAACCAGACCAAGTAACAAATCAGATCTGTGGAGAGTAAACCTCGCTCACATTCAGAATGCCTGTTTTTTGAGGTATTTTTAAGCTTTAAAACCCCCGTAATTGAATAAATGTAAAGTAGAGCTGTTAAATGTCACACTGTGGAACATTCTAGGTAGAGCATAGATATCTCCATAGAAACAAGCAGGAGACAGACCTTCCACCAGTGAAGTATTTGTAAGTAACCTATCTCTGTAGTTTAATGCTATTCTGAGGAACACAAT
This sequence comes from Scartelaos histophorus, assembly GCA_000787155.1. NCBI lineage: Eukaryota > Metazoa > Chordata > Actinopteri > Gobiiformes > Gobiidae > Scartelaos > Scartelaos histophorus. Next base: position 20,478 of record KN512064.1, on the reverse strand, counting down.
CTAAGTTCAGTGGCCTCTGCAATTTCAAGTACTTGGTGACATCACAAAAGACTTCCCTTATTACATCTAGTTGTTTCTGATTAGACATAACGGCTCTTTGAAATGATCCAAAAGATTCGGATTCCGCAAAGTAGCCGAAAGTCCCATCACTGTGAGTATAGAATAAAGAACAAGGGAGGCAAAACGCAACCCTGAGGAAACCCTGTGTTTGAAGACCTTCTGCTGGAAATGTGACCATTTACCGCAACCTGCTGGAATCGAGTAGTAAGAAAATGGAAGAACAATGCTTAAAAACTGGTCAATAAAATAAAAATAAAATAGGATTAAAGTCATTCCAAATGTTTCCTTATCAAAAACAAACCTGGAGTTGTGTTTTGTTTCATTCGCACATGTTTGAGTAATCCTGTGTTTTAGTTTGTCTACATTTCCAAAGCTCAAAAAACTCACTGTTGCACTTTGTGATGTCATGTAGTGGTAGTTTTTCAAGTCAGCAGCTAATTTTTAAGTTTAGTTCCGTGACAATCCCTGGGCTGATATTATCTAAAAGATTCTAGTGAAGGTGTATGAAGTTTAAAAACACTACAGCGCACTTCCTGTATTAGCACATGACATCACAAGGTGGAACTGAGTGTTTTCTGGGTTAGGATTAGGCCTAAATGTGCAGGGTTTGTGTGTTAAACATGTGCGAATGAAACAAAACACAACTCCAGGTATGTTTGCGATGAGGAAACCGCATAAGAACAGATCGGAAGCCTTTAAACTCCGAGGCTGCTTCTTGTTAAAAATCGAGGGAAACTCTGCAAATGAAATCCTTGCGCGAGATGTTGGTTTTTCCAGATGTTGCGCTTGCTGTGTCAAATCATAAAAACCAAGCAACACCTCTAGTTTGTTGATAGGCAAACTGCAGAAGATCTAATTCGTCAGCTACGAAGTGACGCGAATTAAACCTCTCCGGGTGCGTTTCTGAATAACAGAATCACGCTACTGTTAAAAGAAAACAAAAACACAACATGATTTACTGCAACATGTCGCCTTTAAACGCGTTCCTAGCCACTACACGGGCCAGTGCACCCAGGGCTATTTGTCATGATGGTGATGAATTAGACCGAGTGCAGGGACTATTGGTATAACAGGAGGCGGCTGGGGCGGGCTGCTGTGTGCTGGAGAATGTAATGATGCAACGCCGGGTAACTTTTCTAATTGTGTTTATTGTGTGTAGACATATTTTTGTATCAATTTTTGCCCACAAATAGTAATGGTAGTAAATCATGTAAAATACGACACATACAAGCTGGTTTAGGTAAAGCTGTTAAGTGTTCAGCTTAACTTGCAGATTGTCGTGAATCTTTGAGTGCAAAAATGTGCATGGAATATATTTTTAACTATTATGTTTATTTGACACAACAACGTAGGAAAGAAAAACATGACATTTCTACTTTTTACAACCCAGGCTGATGTTTTTTCTAGCCTGACAAATCGGACCAAATACGGTAAAATCATGTATGTAAAAGTTTGTAAAAGTCTGTGGGTTTTGTCGCACAAACATCAGATTCAGATAAAGAATTAAAGTCATTCAGCTACACAATTTTGAGTCGTTTTAAATGGCCTCAACATGACACACAATATGTAATTTGAAGTCTCAACAGTATATTACCAGAGGAGGCAGAATTTTCAGATTGATTCTCTATAACCACCCTAGATTGTATATATGAATGGGCATTGTTCTAAATAGGAAGTGAACAAAGGTGCAAAGTGGTTCCTTTGCGCTCCGACTGCAATTGATTTCTTTTCCCTTTCTCTGTAACTGGTTCTGTCTGTGTTCATTTTGCTCTTAAATGTTGGAGTTTGCCTGCTCCACATGATCCTGGTTTTTATTTTCACAAGTTTGTCCATAAATCGAGATATGAACAACAGACTTATCATTCCCCGGGGTTGCTCCTGCTGGGGAATGATAGCAATGTTAGCAACAGGTCTGACTGACGGTCTTGCTAAACTGCTAAACGTGAGGGTGAGCTTCAACAGCCTTACTCCTTAGGTTAGGATGACCAGATTTACAAAGGAAATAACTGCAACATCCCTGGTTAATTAAGGAAAATTGGCACTAATTTTAGTCAGTATTGACTCGTCCTGGACATCTATGCCTGTCCGTCCATGGGAGTGGATCTCTCCTTCGCTGTGGTTCTCCTCGAGGTTTCTCGTTTTTTTTCCCACTGGGGTTTTTTTTGGGAGTTTTTCCTTGCCGAAGAAGGAGGGTCTAAGGACAGGAGATGCTGGGACAGTTATCCATTTGCCTGCTTGTTGTTGGACATTCTGTATTTTTGAATTATTAATTAATTATTAGTTATTAGTATTATTATTTTTCTTATTCTGTTTCATTCTCTGACATCTCTGTTTGCTAAATTAACAATTTTGTGAAGATAACTGATGTTGTGATTTTAGGCTTTACAAAGATAAATTGAATTGAATTGAGTATAGTCACATGTGTTTTGGTCATTTTTAAGCAACTTTTCTGCATTTTATCCAAACAAATGACAATTTATACCTCTATTTACTTTTGGCAGGGATCAGATTGGTCAAAAATAGGGGCACCTTGGACATTTCTTGTATAAAACTGGGACATGTCACTGGTTTTGGCTGAATCTGCTGGAATGGGGAACACGGCTCAAAACTGGGACTGTTCCGGGTAAATAGGGATTTCTGTATTGTGTATTATAGATGTCTCCAAATATGATCCCTGTTTTTTTACACCATATGTGGCACCAAATGTGGCAGAAGACCTTTAGGGGATATACAAGAGACCAAATGTGGCAGAAGACCTTTAGGGGATATACACAAGAGACTGTTGGATTGTGTGAAATGTTATTCTAGTATCCATGGAGCTTGCTACATGTTATTAGACCATATGTGGAAGCAAATGCGTCAGAAGACCTTCCAGAAGAAACACTCTCGTCACCAACTGAAAAACTAGAGCCTGTTTCCTGCTGTGTTCACCTGGCGCCCCCTGGACTCTGCTGTGATGCTGCAGGAGTCAGAGGATTGACTTTTGCCTCTTCCACAGGATCTGCTGACCCTCTTGACCAGTCCTCCTGTTAAAATGACCTGAAACCTTTGACTGTGTGGTACTTGAATTTCCCTCGGGATCAATAAATAATCTCTCTGCTACATACTGATACCTAACCACTATCGTGTATCGTTTATCATTATATTTTAAAAGTGTAACCCTTGTAACCCTGGCTTGAAATTCCCCTCACTCTTACCGTCACATTTTCACTTATGTATGATCCCCGTATGTTGCATCTAAGCATGTTTTCTCATTTCATATCTCAGTGCGCCGCTCTTTAACCCGTGGGGCCAGTTGTCAGCGAGCCGGAGATTAAATAAACCCAGCGCGGTAAATGAAGCCGTGTGACTGTTTGCTAGTCCCATCCATTTATGAAAACTAGCACGTAGCAGCGGTTGGCGGGGTCTATACGGCGAGCTCCAATGCCCACCGGAGCAGCGAGGGGCCGGGGACGCACACACAGGCCGAGGGAGAGGGAGCTCATCTGTTCCCAGCTAATGCCCCCCGTCCCCTGGGCGTGAAGGCTGCTGTAATGGACCTATGGAAGTATGCGACAAATAACCAGCCTAATGCCATGTTGCACTTATGGCAATTCAGCTGTTTAGGCTGGAAAAACTGATAAATGCATATATGTATTCATGGAGCGAGGCGCCCGCGCAACTGTATCTGTTTAGAAAATAATAACATCGAGTTCATTTGGTTTAAAATGTCTGAATCTGGTGTTAAAGGTGTGTAGCCGGGTGTGTGTCCGTCACCTTTTTGTTTCTATGGCGATGTCATTGCGCTGCCTGGAATGTTCCACAGTGTGACATTAAACAGCTCTACCTTATACTTATTCAATTAGAGGTGGTTTTACTGCTCAAAAATACCAAGAAAAACAGGTATTCTGACTGAGCGGGGTCGCCTCTCCACAGATCACAACTGTAACCTGGTCCTGTTTGGCCTCCATGATGATAGGACGGTTTAAAGCCAGACTGTGAGACATGGCAGACAAAGTAATAACATCTCCATAGAAAAAAAGCATTGTAAAAGCAGGTTTAGCCACCAAAAGTCTTAACCACATGTTCAGGTAAAAGAATTGGTACATTTTTAAAACTTCAACTTACTCCACCAGAAATGGTCCCAGATAAGCACATGTACATATCCTTATGTTTGTAATGTAGCTTGCTCAAACAAATACAATGAAAATGATAAAAAAATCATATGACAGACCAGAAAAGTGGACACAATGCATCTTTAAGGTAGAAAACAACAATTTCCAATAAAGCACATAAACACTAATGAGTTGTATATTCACCAAAAAATGAACTGCACTGTAGTAACTAGAGCTATACACACACAATTTGGTAAAAATAAAGGTGTTTGTACCTGCTGAGTTCCAAGATCTAAAGCAGGGGTGGGCAAACTTTTTGCCTCATGGGCCACAAACGGTTCTAAAATGTGATGGAAGGACCGGACCAGGAGCAGATGGATGATGTTTTGATAATCCACCTCAAAGAGAAAGATAATAACATGGGATCTGTAGAAAACATGTGCTTTAATTCAACTGAAAATCATTACAAATCCTTTCAAACTAAATATCTGTCTTTGCCTTGGTGTTTACTATTTATTGAAATGACTCTTAAAACAATGAATTACTAAATTTACTATTTTAAAGCACTGAAAGTTCTGTTTTATCATCATCACTCTCCTACTGTTTTTGAAATACACTCTGTCAGGAGGAGATGCAGATACTTGTCCTGCTCCTTCTATTCAATGTACTAAATTCTATTCCCCAATGTCAAAACTCGACTTTCAGTTCGGCGGGACAGATTAAAAAGATCGCATATGGCCCCCGGGCCGTAGTTTGCCCACCCCTGATCTAAAGTTTATCTACAAACTATGGGACTTGTTCATGAACTTAGAAAAGCTTTGTCATTTCTACTTGAAGAAAACACTGAGAGAACTGTGGCCAGAATCACCACGTGTTCTTAAGCTTCTTTCTTAAATGAGAGTCGCACACAGACGAGTGCACTGTGGTCCTGGGGGGTCCTGTGTGCAAATGCTCCTGCAGAGACTTTAGCTGGACGCTCTATATCACACCTGATCACTCTTTTTGTATCCAATATCATTTTTATGTAAGATATATATTTTTTAAATTTATAACTAACAATCATGAAACAACTTGAATTTATGTTAATAATCAGACTCCATCATAAAAACTTTGACCAATCCTCAAATGAGCTCCTGCTGTTACACTTCTGCTCCAAGAAGGCGCCGGGCACAGAATCTCCATAATTTTTAAGAACTTTATTGACTAATTTGGTTCCTTTTGCATATCATTCGTCTCCTGTTTTTCTTTCTAATTATGGACTGAATAATATTTGTGTCTGAATTTTTTTTTTTTTTATAATATCGATGACACAGTAGCATTTTTGTAACAGTAGGATTGTCTTCTAGAAGAACGGCTTCAGTCAAGAACAAATGTGATTTCCAGAAGTGTTTATAAGAAGGCCTTAAGTTCAAGTGGCGTTACAGCAGTGACATTTACAATCCGCATATTGAGTGAAGATGGATGTTTAGGGTTCAAACCTCCACGTTACTTCGTCTTACATCTTCCCACACACCACACGCAACATTGTTATGGAGTTCTTTATACCTTAGAGTGAATCCTCCACAGTTGTGCGTCGGTGCAGCGTATGTTTGTGCAGGCTGTACCATGTTATGACAGAGGATCACCGGGATTCTCTGTGAGCCTGCTCCGCACACCTCATATATTTTGATACCGCCACAGGGAAAAAGAGAGAGCCTCCATATCCCTGCGCCGCCGCCGACACCTCCGACCGCCTCCCCTCTGTAACGCGTGGACTTTGTGTGTACCTTTGCATGTACTTTGCGTGTACTTTTGTGTAGCGACGCTGTGGGTGTTGAGGCTGACCTGTGTGTGTGTCGTGAGCGCGTTGGGGTTATCCGTGTGCATTAGCGTTGCTGTGCTGACGGGGCTGTTGGAGCGTGTGGGAGTCAGTCTGCTTATTCAGGTAAACACCAGCTTTAAAAGGACTTATTATGCGCTTCTTTGTCTGTCTATAATGCACTCGACTCACTGCAAGCCCATGTGTAAAATATTCACACTTTTAGCCAACATTAAAAGTGAGCGGGAAGGGACACTCCTCAATTTTTTGATCAAATAATGTGGAACCTCATGGCCCAACAGCCGAAAACCCTACTTTTGTTATATTCAGTTGAGAGAAAAACACACAAAACTATAATTTTTTAGAGCCAAAATAATCCATATTGACACTAACATAGATGAAAGCACATGTGTCAGTGTGGCCATGTTTGTTCTGGTTCGTTCGGGCGCTTTGCCTCAGTGCTGCTCTGTGATTGGTCCTCCCAGATTAACCGTACTTTAATTACCTTTTTTAAATTACCACCTTTAAGCAATCACACATAGTACGCAGAATTGACTTGTTTGAGCTTTTAACCGTGTTATAATGTGATTTAAAAACATCCCCGGAGTTGTATTTTTACTTCTTTATTGGCTGTTTCATTAATCCTGTTTACAGTGTTGTTGCTTGGAGTCTTGGAAATCACTTTGTTTCCGTTTTCCCCAGTGAAGAGGTAGAAATCTGTACTTTTCCTTTGCGGTTTTAAAGTCCATCCATTATCGCCAGACTCGATTTCAGCATTTCTTTCATCAAATCACATTCATTACAGCTGCGTGCTTAGTGCTGGTTCCCCCAGGCAAGAGATGAACAAAACAGCCCCGGACTATGAATTATCCAACATATCAACTCACAAATGTTCAACATGATCATTTCTATTATTTTTTTCAGTAACTAGTAAACTAACAAATTAGTTTTTCTATTGTTCTGATGATACTGTGTGTTAATGAAGCTATTCATTGAAGCTGTCCTCTGATCTGGCTCTGACTGATAAAAAACTGTGTAGGACTGTGGGCGATTTGCACCCCCCGGTCCTCAAAATCCACCAAAATCCACCATGAGTCGACTTGTGAGCGCCCCCTCTGCCCCTCCATGCTCTGCTACGCGACATGTTCATAAACTGTGCCATATGATGATGTCATTGGGGCGTGGCCTTAAGAAAAAGTAACGCAATTGTTACTTGTTACTAATGCAATTACTTTTTGGGAGAAGCAACGAGTAACTATAACTAATGACTTTTTCAGAGTAACAAGCCCAACACTGGTGAGGAGATCCTCCTGCTCACTATGCTGCAGCAAGAGTCTGGATACTAACAACATTCATGTTACCTGCCCTTACCAGTATTGTAAGAAATACTGTTGATCTGTGTTTCAGGATGTGATCTGAAACTGGGCAATCATCAAAGGCCGTGTTACTTAAATGCATGTTTTTCCATAGTTCTTTCAATAATGCTTTTTTGTTTGACACAGATCAGTCATGTGGGTCTTGTATTGGTTACTCCTCCTGTCGGCCACAGTGCTGATCTAAACAGGGGGTCCAAACCAAAGCCTGGGGGCTACATGTGCTCCTCAGAATTTTTTTTTGTTGGCCCTCAAGACCCCTGCTGAATTTACCCAAATGATCATAAACTGACATTTTTACTGCAAACTGATGCACGTTTAAAGTCGCACTATGTAACATCTAAGGTGGAGGACCTGATACTTTGTCTCCATGAATGCTCCACACTAGGGCATTAAACATATCTTGCTTTTGTACAATTACACATGTTTTATAGCTCAAGAAGCTCCACACTAGGGCATTAAACATATCTTGCTTTTGTACAATTACACGTGTTTTATAGCTCAAGAAGTCTTATCATGTGCTTGCTTCTCCATAGATCTCACCATTAACCATTGTGTTAACCAGCTTTATTTCCTTACTGTGGAATAATCAGGGCAAATCCATAGATCTCAACATTAACTTGTGTATCATAACAGCTTTATTTCCATACTGTGGGATAATAAGCAGATGGCCGACCCTCCACCAGGAAAGTTACACAATGCACCTTTAAGTACTTCTGCTAGTGTAACATGGCCACATTTTTATACAGATTTTCCACCTTCAAGGCATTCAAAGTGCTTTACATCAAGGACTCACTCACCCCTCCATACACACATTCATACACCAGTGTACACAGTCACAGGTGGTGAAGTGTCTTGCCCAAGGACACAATGGCAGCATTCATCTGTGGGAGCTGGAATCACACCAGCCAACCTGTGGGCCAGTGGATCTGACCGCTCCACTGATGTTTTTATATTGAGAGCGGGATTTGACCTTGGATCAGTGGACAAACCGAGTGAGTTACTGTCGGCCATATTCACAGACATCATACTGTAATACCACAAATACTTAAAAATGACTGTCCCAGGCCTGTTTAAAGGTAGAGTGTCTTTGTAATAACGCTGTTGAAACCAATCTGAACGACCCACTGTTTGAAAACCTTTAGATATGGACCCTCGGTGACCTTAAACAGTTTGATTATAGAAAAGTGAGGATGAGGGAGCAGGCCTATATTTCACTGACTATTCAAATGTGAGTATCTGAAACAAAACACGACTACACAGCAATTTTTCCTTTATTATTTCCTGTCCTTAATTGGCTAATCCATTTGTCAATCACGCCGATCTGGAAACGGGTAAACTCACCGGTGTTCAGACTCGCATCTTCATAAAGTATCAGAAAAGCATATTTTCTGGACCTCGGCAAAACACAAGAGAAATCCAAGGTCTAAAATAGTTTGCGAAGTGTCAACAATGTGCTACATGTTTTTTCCACTGGAACATTCTGCCATTATGAAACAGTCTTTGAATAGCGGCATACTTCCTTTTCTTTCATAACAATGGAAGCGATGCCACAAGCTGTACCTCTTCACAATACCCAGTGTTTGCAAAATGTGTGTATCCACCTGCTTCCACTTTCTTAATGCAGCCTTTGTTATTGCGTCTTTTTCTTCTTCTTAAAAAGCAAAACTCAGAAATCTCATTCACTCTTCTATTTTTGCCAGCACCTTAATGACGGCGCCTGATGACGACGCTAACGTGCTAATAGTCGTTCTATTTTGATGTACTTGTGAAAATCAAAAATCCATTGAACTGAAGCACAAAAAGTAGTAGCACTAAGTAGTTTCAAGGCATTATCCAAACAAGAGTAATGAAGGATTTGGGAAAACGACGATGGAAATAGAAAGTTAAAGTTGTATTTTTGCTTCTCCATGGAATATTCTATCCAAAGTAATACTGCTTCCATGTAGACAAGCAGGAGTCCCTCTTCCAGGCTAAAAAGTGACACAGTATGACTTTAAAGAGCATATATTACAAAGAATGAACTCTTGTGAGAGCTTTTAGCATGTTTAGCCTCTGTCACTTGCAGACTTACTCACAGTGCAAGACCAAAACCTTTTCTCAAGTACTGCTACTTTGAAAAATTAATCAGATGATGTCTAGAAACTACTCAGAGAAGTACTATGTTATGAACAGCTCTATTAAAAGTAACAGAGTAGTACCTGGGCGTTAGAGCAGGTTTGATCCTTCATTGTGTCAGTTTGTCGGACATGAGGAAGCCGGCTGCCCTCGTGCTGTTTAGCGTCGTCGTATCAGCGAGGATTTGTGATCGGAGTCTCTGGAGGAGAGTCCCCGGTGAAGGGAACATGTCACAGGCAACATATCACAATCTGACAGTCAAATCCAGAGTGTCAGGAGACGGGGGGGAGGGGGCGGGGCACAGTGCTGTGGACTGACGGATGAGGCAGGACAGAGGAGGCACTGGCGGTGATGGAAGGTTAATGGGCTCGGGTGAGTGACGGGCGGCGGTTTGATGAAGGTAACAGTGACATAAACAGACAAGCAGTATCTTTTAAAAGGACATTTCCAGTAAAAATGAACTTTTATAAGCTTTTGACCATGTATTGTGGTATTCCTTCATCATTAGTTTACTCCTAGTTGTATTTCAGTTGATTCATGTATGTTTAAGTAATCCTGTATTGTTGAGTTTTTATCACCTTTGTCTTTTATCCAGGTCGTGCTTTTATCTCCACTCACCTGGACTGCTGCAATGCACTTTACACAGGAATCAACCAAAATGCACTTCAGCTTCGCTTGCAGTTTGTCCAGAACTCTGCTGCACGTCTTTTAACAGGGAGCAGGAAGTATGATCACATCAGTCCAGTCCTTGTGTCTTTGCACTGGCTTCCTGTTCATTTTAGAATAGATTTTAAGATTTTATTGTATGTTTAAAAGCCTTGAATGGACTGGCTCCACAGTACGTCTCAGACCTCATCATCCAGATTTATTCCTCCCCATGAGTTTTGAGGTCTGAGGTCCAGTTCCAGCTCGTGGTGCCTAAGACAAGACTTAAATCCAGGGGGGACAGGACCTTCTCTGTGGTCGGCCCTAAGCTCTGGACGCTCTGCCCCTCCACATCCGAACAGCCCCACAGTGGAGTGTTTTAGGTCTTGTCTTATTTTTAATCATTTTTACTCTGTCTTTTAGCGCCACATGAGTTGTGTGGTCCTCTGTGTCTCTTATTTATTTATTTAGTATTTATTTATTGTTTTGATCTATTTTATTCTTTTAGTACTGCCTTTTTTAATTGTATTTTATTATTTTTATTCATTGATTTTATTATGATTCTTTTATCTATTGATTCTATTAGTTATGTTTTGATTCTATTAGCTTTTGTTTTAACATGACTGTGCTGACTTTTTGGAGCTGGATGTTTTGCATTGCTGTGTGAAGCACGTTGGAAACAGTTTGGTTTATAAAATGTGCTGTACAAATAAAGATGGATTGGATTGGACTCTGTACTGGATGTCTTTTCCTCTGCCTCCTATGTACTCACATACGGTTGTTCAAAAAGAAAAAAAAAACTCCAGGGCATACTTGTAGATTAAAAAAATGTCAAGGAGCCATTTTTCAACATTTTAAATGAGTAAAAACACAGCAGCATCTGCAGTGATGTGGTGGCTGTACTAGACCAGTGTGGTGGAGGAGCAGACTCCAAAGGCAAAGCCTCTTCATTTAAAGCTCATGGTTTGAAGTCTCGTCTTAAGACCCATTTTTACTCTCTGGCTTTTAACACCGCATGAGTTGTGTGGTCCTCTGTGTCTCTATTGATTTATTTATTGGTTGTATCCATTTTATTCTTTTAGTACTGCCCTTTTAATTGTTTTCTGAATTTTATTGTTTTTATTTATTGATTTTATTATCATTCTTCTATCTATTGATCTTGTTAGTCCCTTTTGTTTTAACATGATTGTGCCGACTTTTTGGAGTTGGATGTTTTGCATTGCTGTGTGAAGCACGTTGGAAACAGTTTGGTTTATAAAATGTGTTGTACAAATAAAGATGGATTGGATTGGACTCTGTACTGGATGTCTGTTTTCCTCTGCCTCCTATGTACTCACATACGGTTGTTCAAAAAGAAAAAAAAAAACTCCAGGGCATACTTGTAGATTAAAAAAATGTCAAGGAGCCATTTTTCAACATTTTAAATGAGTAAAAACACAGCAGCATCTGCAGTGATGTGGTGGCTGTACTAGACCAGTGTGGTGGAGGAGCAGACTCCAAAGGCAAAGCCTCTTCATTTAAAGCTCATGGTCTATGTTCTACCCTCACTTCTGGACATGAGCTTTGGGTTATGACTGAAAGGCTCATGGTCGACAGGAGTTTCCTCAGGAGAATCATGAGGAACTCATGCCACATTTACACTAACTGCACGTTTCTTCCAGTAGGTTACTAGCACACTGCCTGTTATACCAATTTCTTCAACTGCAGGGTGTATTTGACCGAAGCAGCACAATTTCATGTGGGTTCATGTAATAACACGTCCAATCACCTGAAATCCACTGCAGACCACAGTGGTGTCCAGGATGGACTTCCTACTGATTCTTTCCACAGACGGGCCTCACCTGCTCTGATGTTCAGATGTTCAGGGCATGTCCCACTGGAACCAGGCCCCAGGGAAGACACAGGACACTGGAGGGACTATGCCTCTCGACTGGCCAGGGAATGTCATGGGATCCCTCCGGAAAAGCTGGAGGAACTGTGTGTGGAAATGAATTTGAAAACAATGGTAGGATAGACTGCTGTATTTTAGAGTTAAGTGAGAAACTGACAGCAAGAAACAAGTTGGTGTGTTTGCAATTAACACTTAATCAACTACTCTATTTAGAGAGGTTAGTTTTATGAAAAAAAGCTTTTGGATGAGAACCATGTGAAAGCAACAGTCTGTGACGATGCCAGGCCGGTGAGAGAAAGGACAGAGCTCACAGTTCAAACGCTGGACTTTCAAATGTCAAACCTCACTGACCCAAGCATAGAAGATGTTATATCATCCAAGGTTACATAACAGAAATATTTTTCTTTATTTGCCAAACACAACAGCTTAACAAAGACAGTTTTACACACAGTATTCTCATGTTTAGTCCAGTTAATCAGGTTAACTGAACCATATGCATGATCCATATGCAGTAACTGTATCCAGAGTGCTGGGTAAGATCTATTGATTAATGCTAATGCTACCACTTTTGTGTCACATGATGAGGCCTCGGGGGCAGGAGAGGGGGTAGAGTTCTAAAAAAGCCGCGTAGCAGAAAGGCGGACCATCTGGTGAGAGGGAATTTGATTAGCACCGCGCGCCCTACGATGCTCCTGCCACATCCACACATCACGTTCTCCCATGGGTGCCAGCATGTGTTCAGAGGAGGCACCAGAAGCAAAGGGAGATAGTGAAGATTAGGTACACTATTATAAAGAGGTATTATCAGTCGCAACATTAGTTAATAATAAGTCCACCTCCATATTCTCCTCTTCACCACCGCAAGTGTCTAGACCCTCAGTCAAATCAGTCTTTGACAATTCTGACATTTTTAGCTTCCAAGGTTAATCCCAGAAAAACACACTTTGACAAAACTTTGCGACGACAAGTGGATCCTGTTTCCCTGATTTCAGATCGGCGCGATTGACAGGCAGATTAACCAATCAGAGAGACTTGTGATTCATTGTATCAAAACAAATACGGCGTCTTACATGTAAAATGAGGAAAAAACGGAGGGTAATTCCATAGATTTCTGCTGAATCAACAATCAATGCACCAAAATCTAACTTATCTTAGGTAAAAGAAGTTATATTCTGTTCTGAATGTTAGGAGAATAATGTCTTCTGTATTTGAGGGACACGTGATACATAATAGCAGCTGTGATTGGACTATCACAAATTTGGACAGAGGTTTTTCACGTATATGGTCCAGTTCCAGTCCCTTCAGTGTGCCACTTTTAGATTAAAGGACCCATAATAGGCTATTTTCTGATTTACGTTGTTTCCACATCAAAAATACACCTGGAATTGTTTTGTTTTGCACCTAAAATCCTGCATATATAAGATGAGTTCTTCTCACAAACAGAAGACTCTCTGCACTTTATACACTTCTGCTAGAGTCATTTGGATAATTTCAGACCTGGAATCGCCAGTCTCCACTTAACTAAAGGTAAAAAGTAGCTGTTAAGTTGAAATCTACCACTGCATGAAGGTGGAATAGAGGATTTTGAGTTTTGGAGATGTAAACCGACACAACTCCAGGTCTGTTTTTGATGCTGCTACAATTCTACATTCTAACGTGGCTAAAAATGCACATGAGTCAGTTTTTTGCAATATAAAAAACCTTTAAATAGAAGTAGCCTGAGAGTAGTAAGAGGAAAGAAGACGCGTGAGGCTAGAGTTTCAAGACGGGATTTATTTTTTCAAATAAAAAAAAAAACACTCAAACTTTGTAATACTTTGGAATTGAAACAAAAAAACAATTGAACTCTCATGCAGTTTTTGTACCAGATGCACTTCTTTTGGAACGAGCACAACCTACTGCACTCAAGAAGTTTTTCAAGTACCTTCTGGTTGGCGGGCAAATACTTTCTCCCCGGTGCCTCTCCTTGTAATACGACATCTTCACCAATCTTCTCCTGTCTCCACGATTAAGCTGTGTATTCATTTCAATAACCCAGTGCTAGTTTACCACACAATCCCACCGCTCACAAACCTCTGTCTGGTTAGCGTCGGTGGAGTGCGTTTATTATGGACTATTACTTCACAAGAGCTCTCCCACTCTCCCCATTTGCTCCATACTTCACGCTTGAATAATCCAATACAGGCAAAAGTGCAATATTTCCATGCCCGACCGTGGAGATTATCAGAGAGAGCCCCCCGGAGGAGCCCAGTGCACCACTAATCACACAGTAGATACATCTTTCTTATCTGGGCCCACTCCTAACAAGCACATAATTGCTAATATCGGCTCGGCGCTGGAGAACTCGTGCCCCGGAGACTGGCTATGTATATACACCCCGATAGAGACACACTGACGAGTTGCCATGGGAACAGTGGAGTCTTAAAGTGGCGGGGTCCGTCGTGGTCGCGCCGGGTTACGTTCGAGACGAAAAGACGAGTTAACTGGCGGGTAAAGTTTCTATTTTGCAGTTTCGAGGTATTACGCGAAGCTTTAAAGACGCATTACGTAACTTTTCTGGTAGAGGGTCCGTCATTTAATTGCGTTTGTCCGTGGAGATGTTATTGCTTTGTCTGGAATGTTTCAAAGTATAGCATTATATAGCGTGGAGATGAAATCAGGCCAAGTTATTGGTCAGATCAGATGAAACTTTTATTGGTCGGGGCTCCGTCATCTTCCTGTTTCCATGGAGATGCTATTGCTTTTCCTGGAATGTTCCACAGTATGACATTAAACAGCTCTATCTTACATTTAGAGCTCAAAAATGCTTCGAAAAACTGAGAAAAACAGGCATTCTGGGTTGTTTCTCCACATATCTGATCTGTATCTTGGTTTTGCTCGGTTTCCATGGCAATAGAAAGGTTTAATACCACACTGTGAAGCATTCCATGACACTTGACTGAACCTCCACCAAAAAAGTTACACAACGCACCACGCCAGCTTCACGTCAATCTGTTTATTTTCGTTTTTTCACCGAACAGGGTCTCCCATTCGTGACTCATTCGGTATTGAAAGAACTGAAACTGACGCAGGATGATT